>WBMZ01018061.1:0-26659 GCA_013400975.1 Atrichornis clamosus | reverse complement strand
GGCCGCGCCCCTACAAAGCACCGCCACCGCCGCCGGGGCAGCGCGGCGGGATCGGCATGGACGGAGCAGGGCTGGGCGTCACCGCCTGCGCCGCGGCCGCGGGGCTGCTGCTCTACCGCATCGCGCGGAGGTACGGCCGGCGGGACGGAGGGCGGCCGGGAAGGGAGGGAGGCAGGAAGGAAGGAGGCAGGCAGGCAGGCAGGGCCGTGGCGGGATGCGGCCCGCGGCGGCGGGAAGGCGCCACGCGGGGCCCGGGGCCCGCCCGGCGGCCCCGCGGGTGTGGGAGCACCGGGGCCGCTCCCGGGCAGTCCCGGGCAGGCTCTGTGCCCGTCCCCACGGCGGGTGTACGGGCAGGGGACCCGCGTTGTCAGCGGCAGGAGTGTGTGGGAGCATGGCTGGATGCGCTCTTCCGTATCCCCTGGAATGGCTTTTGTGTGCCGGGCTCGGCGTGCAGGACGCGCTGCTGGGGGAGCGGTGAGTACTCCCATCGCTGCCCTCCCTCCGGCCCCGCTCGCACCGCGGGGGACACCGGCTCGGAGCCATCGGGGTCTCCCCTGTTTGTTTTCTGACGTCTTTGAGGCAGGGAAAGAGAAGATCCTGCTCCTTTCGCTGGTTGATGTGGGGGGGAAGGCAGGATTGCTGGGGAACAGGTCTGTAAAGTAACAACGCTGTTAGCACAGTGCTAGAACTTGGGGAGATTCCACACGTCAAAATTAGGAATTAAAGGGACCAAATTAGGGATTAAGGACCAAAATTCTTTTGTTACTTGTTTCTTAATTGCACAGAACGTTCCTGACCTTAGAACAAATTCAGACCAGTTGAAAACCAAGTTTGAAAAGCATCAGGAGAGATGACATGATATTGATCTCATGAAAGGAGAAAAGCTTAATTTGACAGATTCTAATCTAGCATAGTATGAAAGGAATGTAGGGATGTGTGGAATATGAGGCATTTTAGTCTTTATAGCAATAGGCTTTGCAATCTGCTCATCTATTAAGTGCCTCTATTGGAGAAAAGCCAGTCCCAAGGGCTCCCTCTGTTCAGGTTCACTTCAAGTTTACACTTTGCAGGAGAAGCATATTCCATATCCTCACTGTGATGCTTAAGGTTTGCTCTAAAGCATTTGCTGTCTATTTAACCATGTCAGTGATCAGTGGGACATTAGCCCATGTACAAGACTTGGCATTTCTATGACATATTTAGGGTAGCCAAGAAATCCAAGTGGCCTAAAGTAATCCCAGTGAAGCAGGCAGGATTTCTTTGACCCAGTTGAGGCTAACGTGCGTTTTGAGGGGGAGATTGGATTTGTTTTGCTCAAGTTCATCAAAAGGTCTCTGGAATGGAAAACATTTCTTCCTAAGTCCTTGAAGACTGCTGGTAAATTCTTTCAGCAGGTGACCTTGATAATTCTTTGGTTCTACATGTTTCTGTTTCTCAGTACTATTCCAATATTTCTGAATGTCTTACTCTGCCTTAGTGAAATGAATCTTCCATAGTCATCAAGGAGGACAGCTATGTAAGGGGCCCAGACATGATGTCAAACATAGATATGATGCTGCCTTTGCTTTTTGTTTAACAAGGAGATAAAAGATTTGCTGTCCAGATACGCACAGAACCTGAAGGTGGTTATCACTGGGTCTGTGTCCCTGCCCGAGTCCACGGGGCACCTTTTTCCTGGTTAAGAGGACACTGGGTCTGGCTCTTGGGAGAGGACAGGCTGCACTGTAACTTAAGAGACTGTACTAGAAATTTGGTCTTGTGGCTAAATCTTGTCTACAGCTGCTAGTTCTGAGCAAATGCATCGATGATACAGCTCCCCTGCTGGAATCTAGGCAGCTGTGGTGTGTTCTTCTCGCACTGGGAGATGGGGTTTAGCAGTGGGTCTGCACTGGCAGACCCCTTTCTGACAGGTGCTGTGCCAATAGTACCGTGCTGGGGCTTGGTCTGTCCAGCTGCCGCCAGCTGTGCTTTGATCAAAACTGATCTGTGCCAAACAGCTCCTCTTTCCCGTGTGTTTTTTGTTCAGATTTGCTGGCATAGCCATTTGTATAATTGCTTTGTAATCCACTTGTGCCAGAATGAAGACCGCTGCTTTTAACACTTTTAATGGAGAATTGGGTTTTTCTTCTAATCCTTGGCAGAGAATGAGGATAACCCAGCAAAGAACTGCACATCCACCAGTGGTCTCTGATAAGAATATAGAAAAGCAAACATCATCTTCTGACTTAGTAGTAAAGGGCGTGGGGAATAGATGTAAATAAAAATATTTATAAATCCGGTTTGTTATTACCAGCACTTATCAGGGAGACTTGTTCTGGCACTCCATTGCAAGTGTGGACTTCAGCGTGACTTAAATGTGTGTGTAAATGAGGAGTAGTGAGGAGTGCTGGGAGTTGGAAGGAACCTAAGTTCCTCCTTATGTTACAGACACATGTTCCTCCTTAATGACAGACACAAACTAACCGGTGTTTGTCAATGGGACCTGCAGAGCTGCAGCCTGATTTTTGTGAGCAAAATAAAGGAATCCAATAGCTTCTCACAAAAGAAACATTTTGTCATATTATCTGAAGAGTGCCAGACACTTAGGTGTTCATCATAACTGAGTTTACTGCAGGTATTTTCTCCTCAGTGTTGTCTTAAGCAAATATTTTCTGCCTGCAAAACAATTTATCCAAGCCTGGGAATTTCTTGGAGCTTCTTTGGGTGTGCAGGTTACACATGGAGTTAGCACAGCATGTCAGCTGTGAAAAAAATCTCTCTCTGCTGTAAGTAATTCAATCACTTCTTGTTCCTCAGGTTTTAGTTTGCAGGGAGGGTCTCTGTCCAGTGAAGCTGGTTCAGATTAGTACAGTGGTAATTCTAAACTCCTTGGGGATAATTTGCCTTCCGTTTTGCAAGGGATTGAGCACGTGGTAAAGGCTTGGTTTTGCATTGTCTGTCTCGTACCAGGGTCTGACTTCAGAAGCAGTGTGTGCTTTAGCTTAGTGCCTTCAGCTGCTGCCTGAATTCAGTCAAGGTAAATATAGCTCCAAAGTAGTTGTATCTGTATTTGAGTCTCTTTCCAAATGCAGTACTTGTTTCTTGTTTTTGAAGTCCTGCCCAATTACTAGAAAATTAGCACCCTACCTACATCTTCTTGCCTGAAATGACCTTTTTCCCACCTGGTTTTTCTTTTTGCATCCAGCAGGTTGGGAATTTGGGATTTTTTGTACCTATTTCTATGGCAACAGATTATAGGTTCACAAAAGGAAAGATTGTTGCCTTTTATCCAAACTAATCCAGGATTTAGCCATTTCTTTTGCATACATTGTCAGAATGAAGTACTGCTGTTTAATCCTTCATAGTACTTCCTCAGCCTCAAGAGTGAGAAATGAGATCCTGTTTGGAAAAAGATGGGAAGGTGTCAAGTATACTGAGGGTTTGGTCTCTGATATTAGCAAGTTCTCAGATAGGTTTTGGCAGTAATTCTTTTTTTGTTTTATAGCATGAACGCTTTACTCATTTTTTCGCCTGTGCTTTCTGCATCTGTTATCCTTGAAACCAGTGCTTGTACCTCTGTCATGTCATGGAGTTTAGAGCCTGGGCGTGGGGAGAGGCTGAGGGGTGGTGTCTTTTATTTCCATGGGTGCCAGAGGATGGTGCACAGGGGCAAGGGCTGGAATTGTGGCAGGTTCTTCAGTACCTGGGACCTGTGCAGTAACCTCCCTCAGGCTGTGCTTGCTACCAGTCTGTGCCCAGGGAGCAGCAGGGTTTGTGTTCTGGTGGTTAAAGTGCTAAAGCCTACATGTTATGTTTCCACAGCTTTTACCACCGTGATAGTGAGATGAAACTAATACAGCAGGTGTTGCTGTCCATCCTTCACATGGCTGTTTTGGCATGTGGTTTGCTTGGCTTTTGGACAGTGATAGCTCCTGAGCAACTTAGACTAGCAACCTAGATTTGTCTGCTTTAAACTTCTTTTTTTTTTTGTTTTGCTTGTTAGTTTTAGCAGCGGTATTTTTAACTCAGATCAGTTACTGTTTTGAGCCCCTTTGGCAATGAAGAATATTCATTTTAAGAGGGGTGTGGGTGTTTGCATCTATTTTGAGATGAGAATCTGTCATCCTAGTAGCTCCAGCCATTTTCTTTCAGCATCTGGCAGGGAATCCTCTCTGCACTCTGGCTTTTCAGTGCTTCATTTCAAGCATATCCTCACTGTTAGTACCAGTACCTAAACAGGAGGCCCAGGCATTACTTGAGTGTTTGGTATTTAATGAACCACATTTCAAGGCATGGTCTATGGAAATGGGAGTGAGGAAAAATGTTAATTGTAGACATCCAGCTACAGCAGTGATGGCTGAGAGAGAAGGGAAGACTGTTTAGTTGCAGGGTGCCAGACAACACTTCTGCAGCATTCAGGTGTGTCACTACAAAATACAGCAGCAGCAGAGAACACTTCCTAGAGCTGGAGGAAGAGAAGTAGCTCTCAGCTGGGAGCACTTGGGCTACCCTTAGTTACTTGCCAGGCCCTTGCAGAGCTCCCCTGCTCCGTCGCTCTCTCTGCTGCTGCAGTGGGGCCACACACATTAATTCCGTGGTGGAGCTGGGCTGGTGGCAGCTGGGCCCATCTGTCTGCATAGCTGCCACAGCGAGTCCTGAGCAGCTGCCCTCCCGTGGAAGTGTGGCTGGGACTGGTTCTGATAAACCCAGACAGCTGCGCTCTGTTGCCTTGACCTGCCAGGAAGCTGCTCTTGGGGACTGCACCGAGTTTCGAGGCAAATGCAGAGCTTCTCTAGCAGGCAGGCTCAGGGGCCAGGCCACTGAAGGTCTTTGCTCAAACATCTGTCACAACCTGTTGTGATGGAGCCGTATCACAGCTGTTTGTGTCTATTGGCTGTTGTTTTGCAGGATTGCTTTAAAAAACAAGGGGCTCATGGATCAAGGTCATTAGTCTTTATCCCTTCAGTTCTAGTGCATAAAGTGGGAAGAAGTGTTGATTCCTCAGTTTCTTTAGTGTCTAAAGTCGTGAAGAAACAGCTGTTTACAGTCCGGAACCTCGGGGTAATGTGATATGCCCTTGTCCTTGAAAAATGTTCTACCAAGCAGGGCAGATAGAACTGTAACCATGAGCCCGTTTCCTGGGTTTCTGAGCACCGTTGCAGGCAGCTCTTGTGGATCCTGACTGCCTTTTCCTGGAATGCTGTGTATTAAGCATCAATTCTACTGCATCCTTCTCATAGCATAACACTGCTGATTATGGAGAGGACTTGTACCCCCAAATATGCCCCTGAAAAACAGTGACATGGATAATTCACAAGGTTGTTATTAAAATTCTGACATGTCCATGGTACGAGAACAGAGGTACGAGCATCAGGCAGAATTTATTTCTACTTAAATATTCCATCTTTTCACTGCTAAAATCACTGCTCTGAGTCATATCATTAAGCACATGGAATGGGAAGACTGATTGTTTTTCCAGCCTCTCTTGCACTTCCCTGTTTGAAAGCCACTGCTTCCCTGTCCACCCGCTGAGCTCCGTGCTGATGGCCGGCACGTTTGCTGTCCCCACAGGAAGAAGCCCACGCACGTGACAGTGAACTGCTGGTTCTGCAACCAGGACACGGTGGTGCCCTACGGGAACCGCAACTGCTGGGACTGCCCCAACTGCGAGCAGTACAACGGCTTCCAGGAGGTGCTGGGGCAGCAGGGGCTGGGGTGCACGCCCTGGGGAACTGCTCTGGGAGAGCCCTGCTCCCCACTGCAGATGAGCATCCAGCAGTTTGGCAGCTGGCAGCTCTGTGCTGAGCACCGCTGAGCTCAGCAGCTGAACTGGGAGAAGGAATCCACTGCACTGGGGTGTGCTGACTAGAGTGATAAGGACAAATTTTCCTCTCTTGCCTTAAAGGGCAAAAGTGGCCTTGACATCTCTCTTAAGAGTACTTTTTAAATATATGGAACAATTCTTCTCTGGTTTTGTATTCTGTTAAATAGCACAGCCTGTCTTAGGCTGAAATCCAGCACCACCAGCTACTTGCAATAGGTGTGCAGGACAGTGGAGATGGGGGGAAGATTTGAACAATTTTGTCTCTTTTTTTACTTACTTATTTTGTTACATAGATGAATGCTAGTGAAATGTAGAGCTGGTGGCAAAGCTTAGGGAATCCTACTGTCAACGTGTCTTTGATTTTATGATCTAATGTTGCTTTCCCTCCTGCTTTTTGTCAGAATGGAGACTACAACAAGCCCATCCCTGCTCAGTACATGGAACACCTTAACCACGTTGTGTCGGGCAGTCCAACTTTCTGTGACCCTGCCAAACCACAGCAGTGGGTGAGCAGCCAAATTCTGCTCTGCAAGAAATGCAACAACCATCAAACCATGAAAATCAAACAGCTGGCTTCATTCTCACCAAGGGAGGAGGTAAGTGTTCCTTAGGGACTGCCATCACTGCAGAATGTTTGTCCAAGGCATTCCCATCCATGTGTCTGCTATTCCTGCTCTATTTTATTCCGTGCTGCAGCCTAGTAAGCAGGAGAGAGAGCAATGTTTCAGTGTGCTGTGGAATGGTGCTCCAGTAGTCTTGAGAAGCACTGTGTGGCACTCCAGTGCAGAGAAGGTTACTGATTAGTGCTGCAAATTCACCTAATTCTACTCCAAAGCTGGAATGTTTCCCTGTTCTACAGGAGCAGTGGAAGTTGAAGCTTGATCCCAGAACATTTCTGAGATCAGCTTACAACTGCAGTACTTCCCATGGCTGAGTTTATGGGATTTGGGAGGCACAACAGCCCACTAGTTAAGCTGAAGCCTTAATAGATTTTGTTTTCCTGAGATCCTGGCTGTGCTGCTCTGTACTTACTAGCCAAGTGGGAGAGAAGTCCTGTGCAGCCACATAATTTCCCTGGTTAGGCATCTGTGCCTGGGAGGCCAAAGGGATTTTGCAGTTAGAGCAACAGCATTTCCTGCTGAGCAGCTTCTTGGCCTTCCCATTACTTAATATGCATGGAGGATGGGATAGTGGGGTTTCTCCTTCGCCGTTTTATGGCTCCCCAAACATTCATGCAGAGAATTTAATGTTGCACTCCTTAGCTTTCAACCATGGTCAAGCCTTGGGGTTACACTGTGCCGTAGTGTGATGTATCCATCCTCTGGTTTGCCTAATCCAGTCTGCTTTGTGTAATTGTAATGAGTTTAATCAGGATGACTCCCAGAGAACAGATTTAAATTTGATCATGCTTAATGAGAATATCTTTGGCTGGTGCCCTTTTCTCAGCTTCATTTCTAGTTCCTGCCTCTTGCCAGACCTATCCAGTTGCTCAAGTACTGCCAGCCTTTGGCCCCTTTTTAGGCATTCAGTGAACTGCAGTGCCTGTGCCAGCTGAGAAACATGGGACTGTGTTACCCAGCGTGGTTGGATAAGGGTGTCACTGACAGCAGGGGCTTCTCACAGCAGTGCTGGCTGTTCCAGGGAGGGATGAGCCTGCTCCTGGTCTCTGCCATGCAATTCCTCCTGGGTTCTGGCAGACAGAGCCTATGGAACTGCTGTCCTTCTGCTTCCCTCTCAAAGAATCTGCACGCTTTCAGATGTGTGCTTTTGGTACAAGGACCTTGGAGACAGAAGAGCCCAAGAAGCTTCTGTGATAAGTTATGTGTCCACTGTAGTGATGCTGAAAAATGTACCTTTGGCCCTACTGCCTGTTTTTACCAGTGCTGTTAATGATTTATGGAGCTCGTCTCACCAAGGCCTCCCAACAGTGACAGCCTTCAAGTCTGGGGCTGAATTTTGGAAGGAGCTTGTCTTTTTCTCTAGAAGAGTGGAGTGAAGGAGCAACAGGTATTTTGTGTCCCCTCATTTGAGAAGAGGAAGAGCAATTCTAGTTAATTGTCTCACTTGTGTTGAGTTCATTAAGTCTCAACAAAGACAGCAAAATAGGGCCGCAGAAATTCAACATCCTGATACTTGGTCACAGCACCCTTCTCCAAGGCTCTATTTTTTCATCTCTTCTGGGACGTGGAGGCTGGCTCAGCTCTGTGTGAAGCTGGCTGTGGGCCTGGCCTGCTTCAGGCCTGGTTTCAGGGAGCTGTCCCTGTGGAGACTGGAGTCATGTCTGTTCACCTGTCAATAGCAAACAGGACGACTGGCAAGGGACCTGCAGTCCTCACCTGCTTCCCCCTCCTGTTCTCTCACCAGGGCAAATATGACGAGGAGATTGAGGTGTATAAGCACCACCTGGAGCAGACCTACAAGCTGTGCCGCCCGTGCCAGGCTGCTGTGGAGTACTACATCAAACACCAGAACCGGCAGCTCCGGGCGCTGCTGCTCAGCCACCACTTCAGGCGCCGGGAGACAGACAAGGCCTACCCCCAGGTACGTGGGGAGAGTGGGGGGATTCAGGGAGCAGTGCAGAGAACTCTGTACCACTGCACCCGGGTCTGCTGCTGGGAAAGGCAGGCCGCAGCCTTGGGACTCCCTAACCCTGCATGCATGGCAGCAGTTTGGAAGGGCACAGGATAATTGCCACAGATGCTCCTGATGTTAGTTTGAGGTTTTCCTCTTGCTGGTGTCATTCAGGGCAGTTGCCAGAAGGTGAGTCTAATGTAATAACAGTGGAAGGAAAATAATGGAACAGGCAGAGAAGGGGAGGTAGGGAAGCCGATTTATGAGTGCAGTGCAGGAAATTGCAGAGTACAAGGGGAAAAAAGAACAATGGGAAATGAATTATGATCTTCTCCTTTCATTGCCCTGCCTGATCTTGGCTTCTGCTCATAGCTCTGCAGTTGCTCCTTGCTAGTCTACAGCATCCCATGTGGTGTCAGTCCTGTGCAGAGACTTAGAAGGACTTGAGTAAACTATACAGTCTGGAAGGGTTTCATACAGCACTGTTTCAAAACCTTGCTGCAGTTCATTCAGCTTCTGACAAGGTGTTTCTCCCTTCCTCTGCAGAATTTATGTTCATCCCCCTCCTCCACTTCCATCACCACACCAGCTCAGGTGATACTTCTGCGGTTCCTGGCCTTCCTCAGCTGTGCATTCCTGGTTCTGATGGCCTTGTATGGGTCAGGCAACCCCTTCTCCCTCAGCACAGCAGCCCCTGCTCCTATTCCCTCGGGCCCAGTGCCCGTTGGGAACAGGACTGGCACAGGCTCACGTGCAGACCGGGGAAGTGGCACCTCGGAGAGGGTGGCCGGCTGGCGGGAGCTGCTGCGGCTGCTGCCCGAGCGGACGGTGCAGAGCCTGAGCGCGGCGTGGGCCTACGGCAGGAGTCACCAGATGGCAGTGGCTGTGCTGGGGCTCTTCACCTGCCTGCTGGCCATGTTCCTGGCTGGGCGGATCAGGTGGGTGTGCTCGCCTTCTGTCTCACTTAGACTGCGTGAGGGGGAGCTGTCTCGTCCTGCGCTGACTCGGTGACCCAGGGGTAAATGTGTCCCAGAATGGCACATGCAGTACTGGATGGCCCAGTTGTTGTTCTTTGGGTTGCCAGCAGGCTGGATGGACACAGCAGAGCTTGCTTTGGATCTGTGCCGTGATTTATTCAATTTGGGCTTGAATTACAGTGAATTAAAAGTTCCCTGTGCAGCTCTAGTAAAAAATGGAACTGATCTACTCAGACACTTGCACAGCAGTGGCAGGGCTGCACATGATGTACTGTAGTCAGAGGTAGTACAGAACTTGCTCAGTCTGGGTACCCTCCCCACCTTCCCTCTCCTTCCTCAGGACCCAGGCAGTTCATTGGTGTTTAAACTCTGGTTTGGTTTCTTTCTTCGCCGCAGGCTCCGGAGAATTGATGCGTTTGCCTCAGTGCTGTGGTTCATGGTGATGAGTCTGCACTTGGCCGAGAGGTACCTGAAGACAGACACACCCAGCTGGCTGGACACGGCCAAGTTTGGCACCACGTCCCTGTGCTGCCTGGTGGGCTTCACCGCAGCCGTGGCCACGCGGAAGTCAACGGGCCAGCGGAGACTCCGGCCCCGAAGGTCAGAGCCAGAGCAGTGACGCTGGGGGAAGGAGGAAAAAAAAGCCTTGTGAACTCTTTGCGACTGGTGCTTCTCTCTCCTCTTTTTATTTTCCCTTCCTCTGTTTCTTTTTTTAACAATTAGATAAGCAGTGAAGATCTTTTCTTCCTTTTTAGAGATATATATATACACACACGTATATATGTGTGTGTGTGTATATATATATAATTTTTTCCCCATCCTTGCTTACCACTGTGCTAGCTGCTTGGACCATTTCCACTGCTAGCCATGGAAGCTACTCCTGCTGCCTCCATTCTCCCTTCCTCCTGCATCCTACATCAGCAGTACAAATATCCAGCTTCCCCAAAGCCAGTTCTTCCAGCAGCTGCCTCACAAACTGCTCCATAAATGCAGCCTCCTCCCCATTCTGCTGCTCCAGCCAAAGAGATTCTGGCTCCTCCTGTCCTCCCGGTTCTTCTCACTGCCTCTCCATCCTTAGCCACTCACAGAGGAACTCTCTGCCTTGGTCCACCCTGGGCCCAGGCTACCTTCACTTTTCTAATGGTGCTGGTCATTTAAATTTGGAACTGATGGGAACTTGCCTCTGGATTTCGAGTCCTCGTTACCGCGTGCTGTGGTGCCCAGGCCCGCGAGGAGGGGACCACACAGAGCCATAACCTGGTTCTTCTGGCCTTCCACTGTGTAGCATCACTTACCTGCATCCTCTCTCGCCCTGCCCTTCTCCTGGCTCCTGTTTTAAATGGAGAAGTGTCCTTAAGTGCTTTTGACTGGAACTGCAGTAATTTATTCAAAAGGGTGCTTTAAAAAATTGTGTAGCTCAGGGTGTCTTGATTTAATACCTGAAAGTATTCAGCTGTTTGAGGCCAAATTTTCAGATCTAACAGTGGCTGTTGCTTTCAATGCCATTTTCTTTGGGTTTTCTACCCCCCTGCCCCTCTGGAAACATCTGTGTACAAGCACAACTGGATAAAAATGCATATGTTCCTCCACTCCTATAGCCTTAGAAAGAGAAGAAATATGGGACTGACAGCCTCATACTGTGATATATGGTCAGCTTTCCTTGCACATCACTACTCAGTGTTTATTGCTGAGGACACAGATTTGGGAGGGTGTGCTGTAGGAAGGGATGGGAGCTCTGCTGTGGGGCTGCATGACAACAGAGATGCATATTTTGAGTTACTGGGAGGGGTTCTTTTTGTAGTCTGGCATTGGTGCTAATACTGCTGAAAAAAGGGGTCTGGAAATTGTGACTTGGAGTTGAGTGCCTGGCAGTCCTCTGCTGAAAGCTGGGATGGCTGGGTATTACTGTGTGGGGAGGAAGGAACTTCCAGCTGTTTGGCTTTTTTAGGATTAACTTGTTGGGGCCTCTTGGGATAAGCAGTCTGATTATCCTGCACAGTTGTTTGAAAGGCACTCCACTGAGTTTCTCATATGGATTTTGGTCTTTCAAGAGGAAATAGCTCTGTTACAGAAGATCTGCTATTTTCTTCTATTCAGAATAGCACAGTGGAACTCGCCGCCCTAATAGTCTGATGCAAGTGAATTGGGTGTCGTGATCTTCCAGTGTATAAACTCTAAAATAATCAGAATGGAGCTCTCACTGTGAAGTATCTGCAACTCCTGCTGAAAAATGCAGACACTACTGGGTGCTGCAGATGCTGGTGAAATTAGAAGAGCTTTTTTAAAGGAAACAAAAGCTATTTCATAGCTTTTTGTACTTGCTGTTCCTCAAACCGGTGTTCATTGTGAAAGCACAGAGGTAGCACTGCCAAAAGCTCTGAGATTCGTTAACAATGAGCCAGGCTGAGTCATGGGAAGGTGCAGCTCCTGGCCATGTGCCTGTAACTTAGCCAGGGAATGGGCCACACAGACCTGTTTCCCATCTGGGCTCTCCTGTGGAACCTTTTTCTGGTGCCTTCAGATAACTGCAATATCCACCTCAAGCTAACAGAACACCTGTCTCCATTCTGGTGCTTGTCAGTGATGCTGCTCTGAATGTTGTTTACTTAGCCACTAAAGGAATCCAGCACGTGCAAAGTCTGGTTCCATCTTCCATGTTCCCATCACTTGTCATTCCTGACCCAAAATGCTTGTCTTCCAGCAGGCTACTTCTTATTTCAGGCTCAGACTTCCACAATTACAATAATCCAGTGCCAGCTCTGCCATTCTCTAAACAGCCTCACAGAAGACACAGGAAACCTTGAGCTGTTATGGCTGATAAGTGAAATAAGACATCTAGATTTTTTTTTTGTTTAATTCCTCCCCTCTTTCTGCTTCAGGACTTCCAAACTTCACTCATAAAGTTAAATGTAAGAAAAGACTGATGTTTCTGTTTAGCTGTGATTGTCTTCTGTATTTACCTGTACAATTTGGATTGGACGTTCCTCTTGCTGTTCTCCTGTGAGATGTGATGGGAGGAATCTCATACTTGAAGGATATATTGAGAAGGCTGAAAGGAGGGGTGTGAGTAGCTATTAACACTGTGGAAATGGTCATGGTAATGTCATGCCTAATTTCTATCAGCAATATCCTTTTTTTAATAAGAATGAAATTAATCTGTCCAATTTTCTTGCCCAAGAGCAAGGAAACTCTCAGTGGCAGCTTCTAAAGATGGCTGGCAGCCTCTTCAGATGTTCTATTTTGAGGAGCTAAAAGTCAAGGCTGTGTTAAACTTCACTGTTTCATATTGTCTCCTATTCCTCTCAGTAGCTCTTTTCCTTCCTTCTTTTTAGGAGCACTTTGGTTTTTTTCTTTCAATTTAAACTTGACCCATCCTTGAGCTCCCTGGGGTCAGGCACCTTCTGTGATGTTTTCCCTTAAGTGTTATGTTCTTTTGCCTTGCCTGTTCTTTTCTCTGGTTCTCTTGCCTTTTTCCCTGTGCAGTGCTGGGTTGGGATGGGGAGGATGCACACTAAATATTGGGAACAGGCAGTTGGTAGAACTGTGGAAAGGATTTACCCTGTGAAGCCTGAATAATCCTGTTAAGGAATATTTTAGCTCTGTCTGCACAGCAGGTGCAAATCTGTGTTGAGTTTAAAGTCTTTTAATCTGGGAGATGTGATCACTGCAAGTGACATACAACCAAGAAATCCATTTGTCTTTGCTTTATGCAGATTAATACAGATGAAGTATTTACTAGTTGTACTAATTTATATGTCAGAACATCAGAAAACTACTTTGTTTTTTGGCCAAGCTGTACAACTGATCTCTGTGGTGCTTTGTGCACAACTTACAATTGAAGAACTTTTGGACTCATAACTGGGAGAATTTCAAAGGTGGAACAAAGTAATATAATACATATTGAAGTGGGATTCAGTTTTAATGCCAAAGAAGCTTTTGTTTTTGCTCAGGTGTCAGCTAATTTTCCCCCCTTCTTGGTGCCTCAGCATGTCTGTGCTGCTGCTTCTAAAACCAACAAAAGATCTCAGAGCCTCAAAACCAAACTTGCAGCAATGGAATTTTTGGTGTTTTAGAGACTCTGATGCTTTAGAGACTCCTCTCTTTCTGCTTGTCTTACATGCTTTTGCTGATGGTGGAGGATGACGGATCTTTTAGGGGAAAGGGAAGAAAGGAGGAGAAGGGTGGGTTTTGTCCAGAGATGTTCTGATTTATAAGCTGTAGCATTCAATCTGTACCAGTTGTGTCTCAGACAAGGAGCCCTGCAGGTGAGTTACAAGTTAGCAGTATTTTACTGTTGACTGTTTCTGGAAAAAAAAAAAAAGTCAAACCACCACTGCCTTTACTGATACTGTTCTTGCCACACCTGATTTCAAAGCCAAATAGACTGTTCCAGACACTGCCATGCTGTAGGTTCTGTATGCAAGGTGCTTTGCATTTTTCACTCAGCAGTTAGACATATCATCTATATAATCTAGATATAGATATCTTGGATATATCATCTAACTGCATGACTGCTTGCCCCACAGTGAGTCCAGCAGAAGAAAATGTGTCCTTCCAGCTCAGGTGTTTTGGTGCAAGTCCATCCCCTGAGCACAGTGCTCCCATCCTATGCAGCTGAGGTGCTATTTTGTGTGACACAGGGGTGCACATTTCCTTCTGCTGGGTGGGAGAAGAGCTAACAAACACAGCTGACACAAAATCATCCAGAACCCCTTGGTCAGTGCTTTGAGCTTCCTGTTTTCCCTTAGCTGGACTCTTACTTCAGGCCACAGAGCAACACACGGTGACCTGTGGTCTCCAGACGCAGTTTTGTTGCCTGAGGATTCTCTCAGCCATGCAAGCCAGAGCATGCAAACATCTTAACAATATTAGAGGGTTTTAGCCCAAAAGCCCCTAATTCAAGGTGCTGCTTTTTCACACTGACCATGTGCTGGTATCTGGACCAGAGATGATACAGCAGAATACAGCTGAGGTGCTGAGGGATTGTCAGTGGGTTTGTGTGTCACTCAAACCCAAATCTGCTCCATCCCCAAGTGCCTGACTCTGGCTCTCAGTGGCTGATCTGCCAACTCAAAGTCTTGTACCCTGCCCAGCAGAGCCAGATTTATAAAGGAGCCAATGTGGGTTCATTAAGTGCCTTTCCCTGGACAAGATTTGGGACAACACTGTGTTGCTTTGCTTCAGTGGAAGCGTGGCTGCAGCGTGGGACAGCAGTGCCCGTGTGGCTGCCAGACCAGTGCTTTTGTCCTTCGTCTGCCACCGCTGGGTGTGGCAGGGCATGAGAGGGCAACTGGGCTGAAATTTCTGAGCAACTCTGCAGACTCTAGAGGGGGTGAGGGAGAACTCAGAGGTAGCAACCATGTCAGCATCTCTGCTGCTGCTGCTTCTGGCCTTCCTGAGGCCCTCACTGACATCAGTGCATGCAAACTGACACTCTTGTGGCCCTTGACCGTTCTAAATACACTATATTTATATCCAGTTCTTTCCTTTCTGTTAACTCCTGCTTTCCTACATCTGTGGTTTGCATGCCCTAGTGAGCTTGGGTATGTCAAAGGCTGAGGACATGTGGGAATATAAAAACGGTGTTGTGACATTTTATTTTGGCTTTATGAGTATTTTTCAAGTGTGCTGAAATTATGTGAAGCTAGTAATCGTGCTTAGATACTATAGGAATTATGTATTGATGTAGTGTGGACAAAGTATTAATGCTCTTATAAAAATTAATATAATTAATAGCCAGATGATTGCTCCAGGCTGACTGCACTCATGAGAGCTGAAGGGAGCTGTGGTACATGGCTTAGCTTTGGTTTTCAGAGATGCTTTTGAAATCGTGTGCTGTCACATATCACTGCCAGTTCATTCCAGGTGTGCTGTCACCTGTGAGTACACTTGGCTCTTGGAGCCATGGCAGATGCTCTCCAGTGAAAGGGACACTACTCAGTCCTGAAGTCATCCCCTGTAAAGCCTCGTTTGGGACCAAAGCTGTTGAGTACACAGGCAGGAAGAGGTTCCCTGGGCATTTTTGGCATGCCAGCAAGTCTGGATTTGTGCAGACATAGGATGTGCATATACACACACATCTCCTCACTTTGTGCCATCAGCTAGGAGGGAAGGCAGAATTGATCTGTACTCTAGAAAGTGTTAGTGCAGGACATGGCAGCTCTAATTCAACCCTCCCTTTTCTTTCAAAACAGGATAACGTGTAGGAGACAAGAATTCTTCCTCTTGGCAGCTAAAGTTCCTAGCTCTCTAAGTCACATATCAAAATACTGATGTGTCTGAGACCTGTGCCCATGTTAGCATTATTCTCCCTTCTCCTTGTGCCTGTTTTTTATTCCTGTATTCCTCTTTACTCCTGGTTCTGTGAACCTGAGGCACAGGTGGTGGCCCTGAGTGAGGAGATGAGCAGGGCAGGGCAGTGCCAGCGTGTCAGGGCACACAGTGTGCTGCTGCCCCAGGCAGTAACTGTGTCCTGGGTGACAGAGCTGTTCTGCAGCCACACTGCCCAGGCAGAGGGGCAGCTGGATATGAATAACTCACAGCTCAATTGGGAGGGCACATCAGGGCCAGAGGAGACATTTCACCCCCTGACTGACACCTGGCTCCCCAGCTGCCCTGGGCAGATGAACCTGGGCACATCCCCCAAGCTGCCTGCCTGTGACTGCACCTTACCTTCTTATCTCATGGGCTGAGTTCTCTGACAGAGGAGTGGGTCTGCAGGCCTGTAGCCTGACCTGCCCCATGCTCTCCCATGTCTCTCTCTGTCCCAGGGGTGATGCAGCATCTCTGGTTAAAATGGGAATTAAAAGGCACACACGGATGTGGTGTCTCTGGATAAGAGGGAGCTGTTGGGACAGAGGAGGGGAGGCTTTGCTGGCAGGAGGTGTTTCTTCAGGACCGTGTACAGTCCCATACCATGTAATGCTCTTCTTTAACCTTCTGTTTATTTACTTTTAAAGTATCTGTGTAGCAGAGTTGTGCCCAACTGTCTAGTAATGCTGTGATCATTGTAAACACTAACTAAGATACCCACTTTTTGATGTTCACAATATCAAGTTCTGAAATAAACGGCTTCCGGGCCCTGACTACTTCCACAAACTATCTGACTCCAGAGCCTTTTTTTTTTCCTTCTTCTTTATGCTGCTTTTTTTACTGTTGCCAGACCCATTACTACCATGTGCACAAACGGCTTGGAGCAGTGCCTGGTCTGAGAGCAAAGGCACAGCTGCAGTGCTGCATCCCAGGGCTGTGCTGTGGCTGCCTCCTGCCTTACGATCCTCTTGATCTCCTCACCTTTTCTCATCTGCTTCTGAGAGATGTTTTAGTTCAGCTGCCCATTCTCAGGCATGAAGCACATTCCCAGGAGAGCTTTTAGCAGCATCAGGCCCTCTTGACATGGCACTGGCAAACACTAAAGAGTGCAGAGAAAAGAAACAGGATTTTTCACACTTTGCAGGAATTTGTTCAGAACAGATCAATATTTGACATTCTTTGGTCAGCATTCAATCCTAAGGCATTAATAAGCTATACTTAAAATTCTTCAGCTCCTCTTTGCTAACCAGAAAAACTCCTTTTCTGGATGGTGCAAGATAAATGATTCTTCAGTGCCCTCAGGATGTGGCTGCACTAACTTGGTGAGGTTGAGAAGTGGGGCTGTTGAGCAGCAGAGCCTTTGGAAATCTGATCCAAAACAGTTACAATCCCAGGATTGTGAGAGGGATTGTGGTTCTGAGTGAATAATGACTGTAATATCTTCCAGCCCATTAAATGGAGAACTTCCAAAAGCCAATAAACCAGTTAAGCTGTTTTCTGCTGCAGCAAGAAGCTGGGTAAAGTTGGATCCTTTAGCCCAAAGATACAGAAGGTGGAAATTTAGGACAAAAGAGCTGAGTTGCTCACAGGTGCTGCTCTGGTTTGGCCCTCCACAGCCATGGCACAGTGAGGGGTAGGTATCACTCTCTTCCAATGATTCCTATCAGTCCTGAGCTGCACTTCCAGTTCCCTTTCCCACTCATCTCCTCTTACAGAGCTGAGCTGGACATGTCCACCTGTGTGTGTGGTGGGGCAGGGGTGGGGTGTGTACTGAGGGGCTGCCCAGGGCTGTGATCCAGGACAGCCTTCCCAGGTCCTCTGGAACCTGAGGAGGTTGGGCAGTCCCTTGCTGCTGTTGGAGGCGCGTCCTGCCCGCCAGCACCAGGACCCTGCCTGGCTCACACACCCAGCCTGATGGCCGATGGCTGACTCCTGCTAGCAGAGAAGTGCTTTTATAGGGTACTTTAAATTGTAAACTAGAGTTAGCACAGCATATTATTGCTGCACCACCTCTTTAATCTCCAGGAGAGAATGACACGTGCATGAATCACCCCACAGTGCAAGGCTGAGATGTTCCTTCATGCTCTGATTTACTCCTGGCTTTCCTCTCTGACAGAAAAAAAAGCCATGTTGCTGCTCTCATCTGCCTCTGTTTCCATCAGAAGTGAGATTAAGCCTCCAAATATTGCAGCTTGATTGTATCTGCAAAGCCAGATATCTCCATTTAAAAACATCTGCACTTACACTCTTGGTTCATCATGATTTCTTTGACCATTGTATTACCTGTTTCTAACTAAACAAAAACCTTACAAGAGATCATTCAGAGGTCTGGTTCATATTTTAGACTTTCTTTCGTATATTTTCATTCAATCATTAAAAATAATACGAAACTCCTGTATCTTCAGTATCTGGACTTTGTAATGCGTTCTGGTGGTCTCTGGGTAATTTTCTCATCCAGGGTGTTTGCACTGAAGTTCCTAAACTGTTCCACCATCTTTTCCACCCTGCATTGTGGGACAGGTTGGTACACAATAATTTAAATAAGGTTGAGCAGTTCTTCTTTTCCTAAAGGGTAGGAACGTTCCCATAAATTCTTCAGCATTCTGCATCTCGCACTCCTGCACTGAGAAGTTAGCCCAAACCTGGTAACAAAACAAGTGTCCATGCAAGCACAGCCAGGAGAGGCAGGTGCTGGGATTTCTCACTGCTGAATGTCTGTCATGCGTGTCCTTCGCAGGTTCCTGTCCGGGGACTCGATTGCTCTCTTTCCCAGCGGCTCTGGCACGGCCTTCCCTTCACCTGCCACGTCTCTCTTTGTCCCAACACCACCCAGTATCCTCCACCTGACAAACCAGCAGCTCTTCAGGTCCCCACGCAGAACCTCCTCGTCCTCTCTTCCTGGCCGTCTCAACAGGGCGCTCTCGCTGGGCACCATCCCCTCCCTGGCCAGGGCAGGTGAGTGTGCAGGGAACTGTCCCGGGGGAATGGCAGGGGAATGGCAGCGGAATGCAGTGCTTCAGGAGGAAATGGGCCCCGAGGTATCCACACATTACAGTCCTGTCTAGGGATGGCTGCTCCTGTGGCGCAGAGGAGCATCCAGCAGTAGGAGTTTGGGGTTTGGCAGGAGCTGAGCCAGCTGCATTCAAGTTGTTTCATTTTTGCTTTTAGATTCTGGCTACTTGTTCAGTGGAAGTCGCCCGGCCTCGCAGTCATCTCAGTCCAAGGAATCTCCTACGTCAGGTACTGCTCTGGGCCTTCAGAGCAACTGTCTTTGCAGGATTTGCAAGGAGTGGGTTGAGACACGTGGTCTGGTTGAATTCTTTCCTCCTTGCTGACATTCCAGTGAAAATATCAGTTTTGCTGTTTAAAAATGCTGCATGGAGAGTCCCAGCTAAGAGTGGGATTGCATTAAAATCAGGTACTGTATGTGTTGGATGTTCTTCCTGGGAGAGCTCCCAGTAAATTTGAGACAAAACAAGGAGCCCTTTGCTGATAAGAGTTGAGCCTGCTTTGACAGACTTCAGCTGTTCTAGGGCAGCCCTTTTGTACCTTTCCCAGCAAAGTGCAATATGTGGTAATTTGGCTGCCCTGCCTGCTCTCCCTTTTGCTCCCTTGTGCTGCTGGAAGGGCCTGTGCAGACCTCCTGCATCCCAACAGCCTTTTAGGGACATGCCAGTACAATTCATTCACCTGCAAAACGTATTATGCAGGCTCTCCTGGATGGACACAACTAAGCAAAGAGAAAGCTCACCAGGCTCCTGATACCTGATTCCTGAGTCACTCCTGAGTGTACGAAAGTCCATGTGGGATTTCTCCATGTTTTGCAGTGTTGGGGCTCAAAGAATTTTAGTATAAGATACGTTGGTGGACATCTGCAACTCCCCTTCCTTTTTCTTGTAGAGCTGTTAAAGAAACCCGTGCCTGTTGTGTCGGGACCATAACCAGGTGGTTTCTCTGTGGGGTTTCCATTGCAGAGCCCTTTTCCCTGCTGTCCAGCAGCGGGGCCCCCTCCCGCATCCCGTCCCCGGCGCCGTCGGTCGCTGGCTCCGTCACCTCCAGCGCGGGGTCCCTGCGCTTCCGCCGGCCCCTCATCAGCCCTGCCCGCCTCAACCTCCAAGGACAGAAGCTGCTGCTGTTCCCAGCCCAGAACGAGGCCCTGCTCACCCCCACAGGCTCCGAGGAGCACACCCACTCCGACAGCAACATCCCTGCCACCGAGCTGTCCGCCTTCCCCAGGAAGACCCTGATGGAGCGCGGAGTGCCCGGTATGCTGGCAGTGCTGCACGCCTGGGGGGGCACTCGTAGGAAGGAGTTGGCTTGGAAGCACAGCCCTCCAGCATCTAGGCCACAATAGATGGGAAACCTTCAGGAGAAACCCACGTGGTGACTTTTCCTGTCTTTCTCTCCTTGCAGATATGAGATCTGCTATGGAAGGAGGGAGTATTTGCAGTGATAATTCCATCAAAAAGGAGGATCACTCGTCACACTCGTCTACCTGTGTGGTAGACACAACTACCAAAGGGGAAGACTTGGCAGGCTGGAGAGGTAAGTGCAAGTCACGTGAGTGCTTCATGCATATGTGAGCATTTCTTAGAGGGTAACTGAGATCTTTCCTGGAAATCAAATGAAAAAATAGTAACAAAATGGATCTTCTGCCTGCTATTCTAAGATCCTAACAAAGCTGTTCCTGTTCTTTGGACTGTCTGAAGAACACTGACAAAGTGCTAAACTGAGAGAGAAGAGGGGTGGGGATGCAGGTGTCGAGAGCAGTGGTGAGACGAAAATAGAGCCAAAGAGAGCAGTGGAATCTTTCCTGCCGGGAAAAGTGCTTCAGCGGTTTCTGCTTGTGGTGAAAACACTGCGCAGAGAGAAACAGTACAACATATGTTCACTTTTACTTATCTCATCAGTTCTTTAATATCTCTTTGTACTCTCCCCTCTTTCTCTCTGTGTTCCCCTCTCCCACCAAGGTCGCTTTGGTACCTCTGCTCTCCGGGGCCTGCTCGCCGTGAGCCTGACCCTCAACGCTGTGTTCACATCAGCCTATGTCTACAGGAGCCTGCGCTGACTGCTGCCAGCACCCCCTTGCTTTCTGGCTCCACCTGGTCCTGGGGAGACAAGAAGCATTCCACCATGGCTTCACGTCTAATGGCCATGCCACCGGTGCATGCTGTTTTTCAAAAAACTACTGTACACTCAACTGTCATGAAAAGGAACCTGGGTAGCTGCTGCCATCACTTCCAGGCAGAACATATCCCAGGACTGCCCCTGGAGATGGCAGGCAGAATTTCCAGCTCCAGTTCAAAGCTGGAGGCCAGTCAAATGGCCCACACACTTTATTTCAAAAGAACTGACCTGAGACACAAGCCTGAAAATGTGTGAGCTACATTTTTAAGAACCTACCCCCAGCTCTACTTTCTGACATACTGACCTCGTGCTGATGGTGCTGGTAAAATGAGGAGAAATAGAACAAATGAGCTGAAGAAGAGGGATAGCTTAGTAGCTGGTGCTATAACAACATCCCCAGCCTCTGCTCAGTGGTTCCTCTTCTCTCTTTCTTTGGGCACTCTCCTCTAAATTGTCAGTGAACTCTCTTTAGTTGCCTTAAGCTTGCCTAAGCACGTGGGTGACCTTGGCTGCTCTGTCATGTTCTTGCATCTTATATGTCCATGTACTTCCATCTGGCCTGGCCCTGAGCCACTTTCATCAGTTCCCATTCTGGCCATGCTGGTTTTCAGCATCCTCTGTGTGTCCAACCAGCTCTGTGGCTGCAGGGGTGCACAGCCCCAGACAGACATCCTGTGCTGCCTCCTTCAGAAGGAGGAAGCCCATGCTTTGCTTTACCCAGGAGGCATGAATTCTGTTGCTATGAAGTGAATAAAAAAGAAAGGATCCCGGTGAGATTTGCACCATTAAAGGGCTTTAGCTCACAGCTCTGCTGGAGTTTCACTGCAGCAGTGAGTGGCAGAGCTTGTTCTTGCTGTAAATCGCACAAATCTGTTCTGTTAGAGGGAGGTGAGGAGCTGTCTGATTGTACACACCTATCCAGAAACCTGACACCTCCGTCTAATGCTGGGATTTGCTAAGGAACTGTTTAAGATATTTCTTACTTAGTTAAATGCCCAGGTGCTCTCAGTGAGAAATGCCAAACCTGCTTCTGGACAACTCCGCCTTCTGGACAGATTCTTCTTTTCTAGCCCGAGAGGAGTAGTGGATTTTCAAAAGCAGTTTGTAATTTAGGTATTTCTGCTTTTGAATGAGTCTTCAGCATTGCTTAGAATTCAGGGGCCATTTAGAGTGTTGTGCTGAACACTCAAAAACACTCATTTAGTGCACCTTAGGGAAAAAGAAGAAATCTTGGTGTTTTGATTCCAAAATACGAAGTGCAGAGAGAAGATTTACCGATGTGTCAAGAATACCTGGAAAAGAGAGTTGACTGGCATTAGCTGTGTATTTCCTGAAGCAGGACTTGCTCTATTAAGAGTTTTTTTGTTGTCTCTGCCTTTGGGCTCCTTTACCTCAAATTTCCTTCCCCCACCCCGTTGTCCTGTGTTTCAATCCTGGGTGGGTGCTTACTTTGTCTCTCCCTTTCAGTTTGCTGCTGTTCCCTCTCCTGTGCTCTTGCATGTGCACAGAACAAAGTGTATCTGCTGCTGACCATTCTCTGCTCTGAACCTGAAATTCTCACCTCGGAGTGATGATCACCCTTCCTTTCACTTCATTTTTTTCCTTGCATGTTTTGAGTTCCTGCCACAGCCTCACTTGGTAGCTCATGGGAGCAATAGCCAGACTCTACTCAGCATGCATGTGACAGCTTAAATGAGGCTCTACTGCTGCTGATTCAAGCACTGAAAAACTCACTGTCTCTGTCTTTCCCAAGTCTCCCTGCATTGTTTCAGCAGCCCACTTCCAGCTGCTGCTCCCACCCTGCCTGTGAGACTCGGACCTGCACCCACACGTGCTGATCTGAGGGGCTGAGGAAAGGTCAGTCCTGACTCTGCATCTCTCTCAGCCTCCTCAGAGCACTGCTGAAGGGCTGCCCTGCCAGCACCTCCTGGACAAAGGCCTAGAGCCAGGAGAGACCTGCAGCAGAAAGATGTGCCGTGGCTTGATGATTAATTCTATTGTAACTTGCATGAGAACTGTTTCTTGTAGCCAAACCAGACCCATCACCTTGCTGTGAAGAGATCTTTGTCCCTTTTAGAGACCTCTGCATGCTCACTTGAGCGTGTGTACAGACAGGATGCTGGCAGAGCAACTGCCCAGCTCCTCTTTAAACCTCTGCTCTTTGGGTTTCCCGATGTTCTGGTGCATGTGTGACATCCCATTCACGGATCCTTGTCCTACCCAGGGGCCTCCTGTACAGAGACAAGCTGCCAGAACATACAGTGGCTTTGCTTGGCTCTATCACCCAACAGATGTGCACTGTGACTTCACGTATGCAAACTTTCCACTTCCACCTCCCAGCCTGCACTGAGTTTCTCCATTGTGCTCACCTGGGTCCAGGTGGGTCTGGGTCTGGACCAGACTGCAATACCAACCTCTCCTCCTCTCCAGCAACCAGGGAGCTGCAGCATCTCAGCACTCCTGTTCCCACCCGTATCCCAGAACAGGAGCACTGTAACCTGTCCCTGCACTTCTGCGTCTGCTGGCTGAAACTGTTCTTGGAAGGGTGCTTGGTGACCTTGTCCAAAGCAATAGAAAGACTTTGGATTTTCTTGCTGAAGAGGGAAGTTTTTCATTCTGGTGCTAGAACACTCTCCAGTGGTGCTCTCATGGTTGTGAAGCCTTTGCTTGAAGAATACACGAGAGTGTGTGTGTGTGTGTGTGCGCGCGCATGCAGATGTATAAAAACATTCGGAAGGTTTCTTCATTTCAAAAGATCTGAGCCCATGTTTGTCTTTATATTGTTGGCCTTAATCTAGCTCGTAGATACTGTGTCTATCTTGCTGCTCTTTTCTCTATGAAGCTGGTTTGGAGGAAACAAAAATTTATCTGGTCCCCCTGCAAAAATCTCTGTGACTGATGATGATCTTCATACAGTGTTGTTCAGGGGGGAGATTTTATTTTTCTAATATTTTTCCTACTGTAAAAACTGTTGGAGTGCATGGAGTGGAAAAGTCCTTTGCAAAATGGCCCGATAAAGATTTGAGCATGGCTTAATAGTACCGAGAATTAATGATCAGATGGAGTATAAGTGAGCATTATTTCCAGACCTTTTCCATTTCCTACTTTCCGTTGAAAACATCCAGGTACTTCTTCTCTGGATATGGGCTTGTTGGGCATGGTCTGAGACCTTACAGATACTTTAGAAGATTTTGCTGTTCTGAATTAAAATTTGTGGTTTAGAGTCTGGTTCCAGTTCTGCAGTCTGGGGAGTTTGGCAGATGTGACAAATACTATGCACATATCTCTTTGATGGGATGGGGGAATTGGTAGAATGAGTTCCTGGTTTCTGAAGGTTGTCATACCTTTTTACATGAAATCTTAGACATTAAATTGGTCCCTGGGGGGAAAAAACCTCATTGCTGGCATATGTGTGCCAGATTCACTGAATTTTAGGCTATTTGTTCAAGCAACAGATTTGGCCTGTGAATGTTGGATTCCCACTGCCTCTTCCTGGGTGATGGGAACGTGTAAAACACTGCTGAACTGGCTGGGTTCCTTGTAACAGGGCAGCTGGAGTGAAGGGCTTGTGTTGCCTGTGGATGCTGCTATATTTTTTCTTCCAAGCACCATTCCTGGAATTCACAATGGTCTTAACCTCTCTCACAGACATTTGTTAAAAGGCTAGAAAGGGCCAATTTGGCCAATACTTTTTTTTTTTTTAAAGATGTTGCATCCAGAAATTATCATCACTGTGTTCTGTGGTGGGAGTAAGGTACAGAGTATTTTTTGATTGAATGGGTATCTAGAGAGGGTGAGGAGGACAATTTTGAGTCCTAAACCTTATTTCCTGTGAAAGACTGTATGTTATGTGTGTGTACTTCTTGGGGAGCTCTATCACTGTACAGTTTAGTTAAGCGTGCTCCAAGGAAGAAGAAGCTGTTCCTCGGAGGTTTTTAGTTCATGCTTTGTGTTTAAAGAGGAATATTTTTCTTTAAAAAATAAAACCGGATAAGTTTTCACCTTAGTGTGAGTGGTCCAGTTATATGCTCACTGCAATTTTGTGTTCATTTGGCAGATAAGGGATGTTTTTTCTTCGTGAAATGATGACTGAGAGTGTCTTACATATTATTGTGTGGTGTTTAATACATGTTTTTATTTTGTAATGTAAATTAAGGGACAGGTAGCCTTAAGCTTTTACACATAAGCTTCCTAAGCACAGGCTTCAAAGGCTGTAGTTCTTCTCCATTTATACTTTTACGACTCGTGTTTTACATTGTTAAAATGGGCTGCTAATTTGTTTTAAGACTCAGCAATATATTGTGTCTTCAAATACCTGGAGAAGTTCTGTGTATTGCTGTGTAGGAGGGGATGCACTTCTCAGGCACTTTTTCTTTTTTCACCTCTTCTTTCAGTGTTCAAGATCTGCTTGGTTCTGCAGTCTGCTTTTATTTTCAGCAGTGCTGTTGTGTTTATTTTACATTACACAGGGCAGAAAAAGAACCAAACTGTGATTGTACTGTTGAGTCTTCCTCTGCTCCATCAAAGAGCTTACTTCTGCTGCTGGCAGATTTGTTATAACCAGTAGGGATGTTTCATTCTTAGTAATTTAGATATTGGCATCTGGTCCAGTGGAAGTTTTCTGTTCAAAGACCTGTGCAGTGTTTTAAAAATATGGCAGCATTGTTTGAGCCACCACTATGGAGCTACTGTTGGTAGTATTTGTAAATGGGAACAACAGCCTGATAGTCATTGATTCTATTTCTTAGCTCTGTACAACTTTTGGAAAAGAGGAGCTGATTCCTCCCAGACTAGTGAGTCATGATTTTTTTCTTTTAATTAAGCCGTTTTGGTGGTTTTATAATTAACTAAGGGTGATCAAATTAACAGTTTTAAAAGGAGGATGTATTTTAATTAAATGACTGGCAACAGTCCACTAATAATTCTGTACACACAGATGTATTTTGAAGGATTTAGTGACTCGCAGTGCTTGCACAGATGCAACACCAGTAGAATCCAGGTTGCTGCGGCAGAGCAGCTTCTCCATCACCGTGCCGGCACCTGCGGGGACCCGCGAGCGGCCGTGCCCGGGGGCCGGGGCACAGGTGCCGGGTGTGCTTCACCTGTCCCCGGCGGGGCAGCCGCTGGTCCCGCCCGAGCGGTAACAAACGGTGGGGATTCAACCGGGTTTCGTTGCAGGGACTTTTCCCCTGGCGATGCCCCAGCGCTGAACTTTGCCGGGGCTGCCCTTGCCCCGAGCCGTGCCCGGAGCCGGCGGGTCCGTCCCCCCCGGCCGCCCTCTGAGTCCCGCTCCTCGGGACTTGGGTTGGCGAAGCCGAGGCGCCGTCCTGACCCAGCAGCGACCCCGAACTGACCAGACCGGGCCGGGGGGTGGGAGGCCGGGGAGTGGGAGGGCGGCGGGGAGAGTATTTAGAAGGGCCCCGCGGGGCCGAGGCGAGCGGAGCGCGGGACCATGGGCGAGGCGGACCCCGGCGAGGGGCGAGCGCCGGGCACCGATCCGGGCACCGATCCGGGCACGGCGGAGGGGTCGCAGAAGCCTCCCTACTCCTACGTGGCGCTGATCACCATGGCCATCCAGGCCAGCCCCGAGCAGCGGCTGCCCCTGAGCGGCATCTACGCCAACATCGCGGGGCGCTTCCCCTACTACCGCGGCCCCGGCCGCCGCTGGCAGAACTGCGTCCGCCACGGCCTCAGCCTCAACCCCCGCTTCCGACGGCTGCCCCGCCGCCACGGCCTCGTCGGCGACTGGGTGCTGGACCCCGCTTTCCAGGGCATGTTCCCGGGGGGCGATTACCACCTCCGCCATCCCCGCCGCCGCCGCCCGCCCGCATCGCCCCCACCGCGCTCCGCCGGCCCCCCGGGCCCCGCC
>WBMZ01018059.1:0-24206 GCA_013400975.1 Atrichornis clamosus | reverse complement strand
GGCTCACCTGTGTCCCCCGCAGCGGGAGCCCCGGAGCTGCACACCCACCACCTCATCCCGTCGCTGCGCCAGGTGGTTTTCCAGGGCGACCGGCTGCCCTTCCAGTGCACGGCCACGTACCTGGACAACAGCACCCAGATCCGGTGGTTCCACAACCGCGAGCCCGTGGAGGAGGATGAGCAGACGGGCGTTATCGTGGAGGAGAGTCTCATCCATGACTGCACCTTCATCACCAGGTCAGGGATGGGAATGGGGATGGAGCTGGGACTGGGATTGTAATGGGGAATGAAATGGAGATGAGATGGTGATAGGGGGGGAGATGGGATTGGGATTGAGATGGGGACAGGGATGGAGATGGTATAGGGACAGGGAGTGAAATGGGATCAGAACTGGGATGGAAGTGGAGATAGGATTGGAATGGGGATGAGAATGGAGATAGGATGAAGACAGGGATGGAGATGGGATGGGACAGGGGCAGAGACGGGCAATAGAGACCACATGGGGATGGGGACGAGGACAGGGGTGGACACTCGTGGGCACAGGGCTCACAGGTTTGTGAGTACCAAGTGCTGTGGGTGGGCTGCCAAGCGCAGGCATCTTCTGTGCTTCATGGCACGTGCCCCCATGCCCCTAAGCTTGGGGGATCACTGCTGTGGGCTTGCCGTGGGGCAGCCCCGCCATCCCAGCCCATCCCCTCTGCCCACAGCGAGCTCATCCTCTCCAACATCCACGTCTCTGCCAATGGTGAGTGGGAATGCGCCGTCTCCACCTCCCAGGGCAACGTCAGCAAGAAGGTGGAGATCGTGGTGCTGGAGACCTCCGCATCCTACTGCCCTGCCGAGCGAGTCACCAACAACCGCGGGGACTTCAGGTGGGGACCGCGGCAGCGCAGGTGCTGCGGCGGGGGGGACACACGTGGCCGGTGCCGCGTGGAGCGCGGGTGGTGCGTGCGGGGCCCCGCTCGCCACAGGTGACCGCGCGTCTGGTAGCGATTAACGGCCACGGGGAGCGCGGGTGCTTTTGAAGGGCTTCCCGTGCCGGCGGCGCAGCCTGGCTCCAGCAGCAGAGGTGTTGGAATTTCTCTGGCACGAGACGAAAGGCTCCGGGCGCCCGCCGTAACCCCGGCGGGGCCCTTACGGAATATAAATTACTGGCACAGTCAATGTGGCTTAAATTAGCAGTGCCCCCCCACTGCCCGCTGCTTCCCTCTGCGCTGCTGGAGCTGAGTGGGATACGGGATTGGAGAGGGTGGGGGCTTTTGGCAAAGCATCACACTAGCCTTCCTGGAGCCCAGGGGTGGCAGCAGCTCGTGGAGGGGGCCGTGGTGCCCACAGGTGGTGCTGCACAGGGCCCGTGTGGGGGGAGCAGGCTCAGGGCGGGGCTGCTGGTGACGGGTGCCCCATGGTCAGCGTGTGTGGGTGCCCGCAGGTGGCCCCGCACCCTGGCGGGGATCACAGCCTACCAGCCCTGCCTGCAGCACCCGTTCGCCGCGGGGCCGGCCGGCGCGGGCTCGGCGGGTGAGAAGCAGGCGTGGCGGCGCTGCGACCGCACCGGGCGCTGGGAGGACGGCGACTACTCCCACTGCCTCTACACCAACGACATCACCCGCGTGCTCTACACCTTCGTGCTGGTGAGCGGGGGGTCCGGGGCCTTGGCTGAGCCTGGGAGGGCGCAGCCAATGACTGTGGCCCCACCGTGGCCGTGCTGCCCCACAGATGCCCATCAACGCCTCCAACGCCCTGACCCTGGCTCACCAGCTCCGCGTCTACACGGCCGAGGCAGCCAACTTCTCGGACATGGTTGATGTTCTCTACGTGGCCCAGATGATAGAGAAGTTTATTGGCTACGTGGACCAGATCAAGCAGGTAATGAGTGCTGCAGCTGTCCCCTGCTTGCCTCAGCACTGCCTGGGGTTTTCAGGGTGAAAAAGCATGAATTAGGGTGTTTCCACGGGGGATGGTGGTAGCTCTTTGCGGAGCCACTCGCTGTCCCCAGCTGACTGAAGTGATTGTGGAGATGGCCAGCAACATCATGCTGGTGGACGACCACATCCTATGGATGTCCCAGAAGGAGGAGAAGGCCTGCACCAGCATCGTGCGCTCCCTGGAGAGGATCGCGGCCCACACGCTGGGCAGCAACTCCCAGCACATGGCAGTGGTGAGGGAGGACACAACGGGGGCTGGAGACAGGGGAGATGGAGAGGGAGGAGAAGTGGTTGGGCTGCTGGTGTGGGGTCTCTCCCTGTGCTGGGGGGTCTCTGCCTGTGCCAGGGGTGTCTCTAGCAGTGCCAGGGGTCTCAGCCTATGCTGGGAGTCTCTGCCCATGCTGGAGTCTCTCTGGCCGTGCCGTGGGCAGGGGGGCCTCTGCCCGTGCTGGTGGGTCTCTGGCTATGCCAGGGGGTCTCTGTCCATGCCAGGCCTGAGGGTCACCCCGCGGTGCTGTGCCTGGCAGAACTCTCGCAACATCGCCTTCGAGGCGTACGTGGTGAAGCCCGAGAGCTACGTGGGGCTGAGCTGTGTGGCGTTCCAGCGGCAGGATGGGGTCCCCCCGGGACGTGTCCCCCCGGCCGAGCGGGGGGCCGAGCCCGTGCCCGACCAGCAGCTCAGGCTGCGCTGCACCACGGGGCGGCCCAACGTCTCCCTGACCAGCTTCCACATCAAGGTACAGGAACGCCGGGGATCAGGGGCGCTGGGGGTTGGCCCTTGCTCACCAGTGACCATGCGCCCGCAGAACAGCATCGCCCTGGCCTCCATCCAGCTGCCCCCCAGCCTTTTTGCCAGCCCGGTCCCAGCCACGCCGGGGGCCGAATGCAAGCTCCAGCTGTTGGTCTTCCGCAATGGGAAACTCTTCTGCAGCACCGGGAACTCCTCCCGGCTGGCCGACGATGGCAAACGCCGCAGCGTGGCCACCCCGGTCATCTACGCCGGGACCCGTAAGGGCGGCATGGCGGGGTTCTTGGGGTGCCCTGTGGGGGCTCCTTGGGGCATTGCACTGGTGCTCTCGCAGTGCAGAGCCATCCCTTGGGTCCTCATGGGGACATGGCAAGGTGCCTGTGGGGTGTGGGGGGTCCCCTGCGTCCAGCCCCTTTGGGGGTGCAGCTGGAGGAGTGTCACTTGTCTTGCTGACCAGGTTTCTCTGTGGCTGCAGATGGCTGCGGAGTGGGGAACCTCTCGGAGCCGGTGACCGTGTCCCTGCGGCACCCCGGGGAGGGCGCAGACCCCGTGGCTGCATTCTGGAACTTCGAGGTGCTGGGGGGCATGGGGGGCTGGAGCGCTGAGGGGTGTCAGCTGGCCGCCCGTGAGCCCAATGTCACCTCCCTGCACTGCCGGCACCTCAGCAACGTGGCCGTGCTCATGGTAGGTGCAGGGTGAGCGGTGGGGTGGGTGGGGGCACGGGGATGGTGCTGTGGGGTCTGACAGGCTGTGCTGTGCTGTGCAGGAGCTCAGCGGGTTCCCCAGCGAGGCGCGAGGTGCCGTGGAGGTGCTGCACCCGGCCATGTACACCTGCACGGCCGTGCTGCTGCTCTGCCTCTTCACCACCATCATCACCTACATCGTCCACCACGGGTGAGGGAGCATCTCGGTGTGAGTGGTGGTGGTTTGGGGGCTGTGCTGGGGTGGGTGTCTCTCGATGGGCAGCTGGAGGAGCTCCCCAGGTGCCAACGGCCAGAAGAAGGTGTGCAGAGATGGCTGTCCAGGAAATGACCATCCAGGGATGTGCCCCTTTAGGACATGGGCTCTTAGGAGATGACCCTCCAGGAACATGCTGCCTGGCCAGTGGCACTGTCCCAGGTGCCCTGGATCCTGGTCCTTTGCCCACGTGCAGGCACGTACCTGTACAGCTTCTCCGTGCTCCATGGGTAGGGACAGGCTGTTGGTGCATCCCTCTAGATGCAGGATTTGTGCCCACAGGAGCTGTGGCTCTCTCGGGGCCAGGCAGGAGCTCACGGGTACCCACTGTGCCTCTTGTTCTTCCAGCACCATCCTCATCCCGCGGAAGGGCTGGCACATGCTGCTAAACCTCTGCTTCCACATCGCCATGACGGCCGCCGTCTTCGCGGGAGGCATCACCCTCACCGGCTACCGGGCCGTGTGCCAGGCCGTGGGTACCAGCAGAGCCCCACAGGGTCCTGCGGGACAGGACTGAGGGGGCATGGCCGTGTTGGCAGCACGGCCGTGTTGGCAGCACCCCCTCCCCAACCGAGGCCTCCTCCTGCAGGTCGGCATCATCTTGCACTACTCCTCCCTCTCCACGCTGCTCTGGATGGTGGTGAAAGCCCGAGTGCTCTACAGGGAGGTGACCTGGAAGGCGCCACGGCAGCAGGACGGGGACACGTCCCAGGCGGCCCCCAGACCCATGCTGCGGTATGGGCCCCCCTTCCCCCTGCCCCAGCCCAGGGGGGAGCTGCGGGAGCAGCCCCCCTTCCACATCCAGGGGCTGCGGCAGGACTTGCTCTGCTGGACAAGCCCATCCCATGCTCTCCCATGGGCTCCAGGTGTGCAGTGACACTGTCCCCCACTGCAGGTTCTACCTGATCGCCGGCGGGATCCCCCTCATCATCTGCGGGATCACAGCAGCCGTCAACATCCAAAACTACCACGACAACAACCCCTAGTAAGTGTCCTTGCTCAACCCTTTCTTCCTCCAAACACGGGTGACCTCCCTCTGCTGGGGCAGGGGAAGTGTGGCACTGGGAATCTGAAGTTTGGGAAAGGCCAATGAGGTTTTCCCAAGAATTATCCATATATTGGGAAAAAAATCAGCCAGACAGTCAGCACAGCTCTGCACCCAGATGCCCGTGCCATCAGGGCAGGGGTGCTAAGCATCTCCACACCACGACCCCTCAGAGCCCCTCTCCTCCCACACAGCTGCTGGCTGGTGTGGCGGCCCAGCCTGGGTGCTTTCTATGTCCCCGTGGCTTTCATCCTGCTCGTCACCTGGATTTACTTCCTCTGTGCCGGGCTCAGCCTCCAGTGCCGACCCTCACACCAGAAAGACATCCCGGAGCTGCCGGAGCCGCCGCCACGGCTGGGGGGGACCGGTGACCTCCTGACAGACTCCGGGTCCATCTCGGTGACGCTGAACTCGGGGCCGCCCTGCCCCGAGGGGGACGGTGTCTACTCTCTGCGGGTGCAGTTCTGGGCACTGGTGACCACCCACGTCCTGTACGTGGCCCTGTGGACGTTCGGTGCCATGGCCGTGTCCCAGCGCTGGTACCTGAACATCATCTTCAGCTGCCTCTATGGTGTCACTGCCGTGGCTCTGGGGCTCTTCATCTTCGTCCATCACTGCCTCCGGCGCCGGGACGTGCTCAGCTCCTGGTTCTCCTGCTGCCCGTCCTACCGGAACGCGCTGCCCATGCAGGCCTACGTCCACCCCAGGCTGGGGCCGGAGGATGGCTCGCAGGTCTTCATCGGCTGCGACCCAGAGGCCGCTCGCTCCGGCGCCTCCTCCTCCTCCTCGCCCAGCAGCGCTGGCTCGGCCGGGGGCCGCTGCAAGCTCACCAACCTGCAGGTAGCCCAGAGCCAGGTGGACGCCCGCCCAGCGCCCTGCCCGGAGCCGGACCCTGCCGACGGGAAGCCCATCAGGCACACCAGCAACCTCCACGGCCGCAGGAGCCACCGGGGCAGAACTAAGCCATGCCGAGATGGGAAGCACCACCGCTTGAAAATGCTGCGGGGCCCCTCGGACCACGCGTCCAGCGAGAGCGGGAGCCTCCACAACAGCCACTCCGAGAGCTACCCCAGCGGCAGGACCAGCCCGGCCAGCGGCGGCCGCGCGGGGCCGCGGGTGCCCCAGGACGGGGAGGCGGCCCCCAGCCCCTCGGAGGGCAGCGACGGCGGGCGGCGGGTGCCCGACTTCGCCGAGGCTCGCCGGAGGAGCACCAGCCGGGACAACCTGCGGCCGGGCGGCAGCGCCGAGAGGGAGGCGAAGCGCCGCTCCTACCCCCTCAACGTGGGCAGCCACAACGGCGGCCTCAAGGGCAGCAAGTACGACATCAACCTGGCCAGTGCCGACAGCGTGGCCGGAATGAAGACCGGCCTCTGGAAGAGTGAAACCACCGTGTGAAGGTGCGGAAGGACCAACGGCCGCGGCATTTTCCTCCGGGAGCCACGGCTGGAGCCGCTCGGGGCATCTGCGGTGGCACCGCTGCGGGAATCACCAGTGCACTAGCAGGGATGGGCAGCACGGCCCGGGATTCCCTGGGCAGAGGGTGATCCTGGGCCCACCGGTCTCCCCGAGGAGGCTCTGAGCTTCCCACTGCAGTGCCGGAGGCTCCAGGCAATCCTTGCCCGTCAGCAGCCAGAATTGCAGCCGTGCTTTAATCACTCCTGCATGTCACGTGAGACTGATTCTAAATGCTATTTTATATTATACAGAGGAAATGTCTATTTTTCAAAGCTATATTATTGAATGTATATATGTATAGACAGAGCCGTAAGTGACACGAGGGCCCCGCTCCCGCCCGTGTTCCCTGGGAGTGGGCGCTGGGCCAGGGCCCACTCGTGCCACGACTGCAATATTCCCGCTGAGGGACCACTCCAAGTGCCCTTTACGTCCAGGCACCGCAGCCCCAGCCTGAGCAAACTGCTTCTGGAGAGCAGCTGCTCCCTCTGGAATGTTTCTATTCTGTGTCAGCCCTGGGGTTATGCAGTGCCAAAGCCATATTGCAAAGCCAATCACAAGCTAAGAGGAGCCTCAGCTCCAAGGTGAGGTGATTGTCTGCACTGCTTTAATGCCAGACACTAAAATCACAGCCAGAAATGCTCCCAGGCCCTCAGAGGCACAAGCCATGCAATGGGGTGGCCTGGCAGAGCTGTGCTGCTGCCAGAGCTGGGAGTGACCCTCTGCACCAGAGCACCAAAGAACCAAGATGTGGGAGAGACCCAGAGAAGCTCTGTGTCCTAATCCAGAGATTCAAGCTCAGAAAATACCTGAGTTTGGTCTTAGGAAGGCAGAGAACCCTTCCTGGGGAGCTGGGACCATTCCTGGGAACGCAGGAAAATTATGCCAAGGAATTAGGGACCTTCCTCGGACAGTTCCCATGACGCAGCCAAAGGGCTGGGACCTGGATAAGCACTTATTGTTCCCACTGAAAAACAAGTTCTCCTTTTTTTCCCAGCACACAGGTAAAACAGCCAGGCCACAGAGAGGCTGCAGCAAAGCAGAGGAGGCAGGTGAGAGCCTGGTGCCTCCTCTGCCCTTTCCAGCCTCCCCTGCCTCAGTTCCCCCCGCGTGCAAATGAGTTTAATTACGTAGCTACCTCCGAGGGGTCGTGGGGCTGGTGGGGCCACGAGCCAGGGGAGGAAAAAGCACTTAGTGGGGATTGGTCTCACCTGGGAACCCCTCACCCCACAGGGCTGGGGCACCCCTGGGCTTAACCTGCAGTTCCCTCCCTGCCTCGGCTTCTCTGCCCAACAAATGTTTAAATCCTTCATTGTCCCTGGTATTCAACACCGTTTAAACCCTTGCTGTGGCTCCTGCAGCCTCCCTGGCCTGGCTGATGCCCCGTGGTTCTATCGCTTGCTGCACTGTGACAGTATTAGAGAAAAAGCTTTGTATCCTTAATTACACTTTGTTTTGTCTGTTTACAAGCGAATGACATATCAACAGAGCTTCCTGCAATATCTGGGGGAGGGAGGGGAAATATGCCAAAGAAGTGTCTTTAAAGGGGTCTTTTTGCATTTTTATATGAATAGAATATTTCTAGCAGATATGTTTTGTTTAATATATTAAAGATTTGCCAATCTGCCAAGATCTACTTTTATTTCTCTCAGACTTCATGTTCAACTACAGTTCAACTACACATTTTGACCCTCATAAACTCATTGGATGAGAAGTCCAAAATGAAGCTGCCCTGGAAAACCTGGCACCTGCACTTTTATTTATTTATAACAGAAATGTAACAAGACCCGAAGCAGTCACTCCATAAAAAGCCCAATTCCGGCCCAGCACATGAAGAAGGACCCAGCCTGCTCCCTCCCCACAACCCCATTCCCTGGGTGACTGTCCCTGCAGCACAATCTGTCCCTGGTGGGTTTTACACTTTTGGTCCCAAAATTATCGCTGGCAGCACTGTCCTCTGGGCCATGAGCACCTTCACGGCCAGGCCTTGGCCTTCCTGAAGGCCTGGATCTCCTCGGGGCTCCGCAGGTACTGCTCGATTTCGCTGTCCGAGATGGGCTCGTCGCCTGTGGGGGCCGGGTCCGGAGCGCTCGGAGCTGCCGGCCGCCGTCTCTTCCTCGGGTGGATGAGGCAGGGTGGGAGCAGGGGCCTCAGGGTGCCCCCACGTTTCCCTGCCGAGGCACGGCCTTTCTGTGCCACCAGAGGAGAGCTGGGAGAGTCCTGGCCTGGGGAATCCTGGCCAGGGGAGTCCTTATCCAGGGAGTCCCGGCCTGGGGAGCGCTTATCCGGGGAGCCCTGGCCCAGGGCCACATCACACTGCTCCTGCCCGTGCTCCTGGCAGAAGGCGTTTTTCAGCAGGAACACCCGGTGCTGCAGCAGGTCCCCGATGTGCTTCACCACTGTTTTCTTGTCCAAGTTAAAGCTGCGCAGCCAGGCCAGCTGGGAGGCCATTCCCAGCAGGATTTCCAGCAGCTCCTTCAGCCTCAGGTGCGCCGGGGGTGGCAGATCCACCCCCGCCAGGCGGCAGAACCGCGCCAAGGGGCAGGAGAGGCGCGGGCCGGGCTGCAGCGACTGCCACGCCAGGAACGCCGCGGCCGTGACGATGGGCACGGGGTGCCGGCCCGTGACCAGCCACGTCTCACTGGCCAGCTCCACAATCCCCATGGTCCGGGCCAGCAGCTTCTCCTTGTCCTCCAGGAACGGTGCAGGGACGTTGGCCGCAGGCTGGAAGAGCCGGAAGCTGCAGGAGCAAAGAGGTCCCGGTCAGGGGAAGTCTCGGCCACTGGGCTCAACATGGGAGGGGGCTGCAGGGAGGTCCCTTGGGACAAACACACCCTGCTCCTGCCAAGGGCTGCTGCTCAAGGACATCAGGAGGAATTTCTTCATGGAAAGGGTGGTCAGGTACTGGAAGGGGCTGCCCAGGGAGGTGGTGGACTTCCCATCCCTGAAGGTGTCCATGAAAGGACTGGACATGGCACTCAGTGCTCTGAGCTGGTGACAATGTGGGGACTGGGCACAGGTTGGACTCGATGGTCTGGGAGGTCTTTTCCAACCTCAGTGATTCTGTGATTCATGGTGCCTTTCTGAGCACCTCTCTGCCCTCTCCAAACTGAGAACAGGGCAGGACAAGAATCACAGCCCAGGTGTGACAAGGAAGGCCCAAAAGCCAGCCCAGCTTGAGCACACGCCTGTGTCACAGCTCAGCCTGGCCACACTCGTGGGCGTCAGCCCTGCCCAGGGCCACGTTTGAGCCCTTCCACCACCCAAGACAAACAAGGGCTGCGAAATAGCTGAAAGGGGCCCCATTACCTGTTCAGGTGCGTTGTCACCAGGTCTGCCAGGCTCAGGGCGGGCACGGAGAGCCCCAGCTCCTTCTGCAGGCTCAGAAAAACGCTGGCAAACAGCTCCTGCTTCGCGTACAGGAGGGAGCAGACAGTGCCCATTGTCAGGGGCCAGTTGTGCTGGCGGCATGTCACGAACACGCAGCAGCCCCCCAGCAGCTCCTTCTTCTCCAGGCTGACCAGGTGGAAGGCAGGGAGCTGGAGAGCCTTCTGGAAGTAGGACACAGCCGTTTCCTCAAACACCGCTGGGAGCTGCAGGACTTTGCAGAGGTCCTGGACCCGCCGGATCCCTGTGGGAAGACGCTGCCCTCAGACATCAATCAAGCAGTTTCTCCTCAACATTCCAGCCCTGGCACAGGCACGAGAGCAGCCAGGTTCCTGCAGCCCCACAGATGGCACCAAAACACCTCCCAGTCCCTCAGTGCAGGGCAGGCACCGCCTGGAGGCAGCACCCCCTGCCCTCTCACGGCTTTGCCGCCAGTTCCAAAGGGTTTTAACAATTTTTTACCACTAGAAACCCATTAAACAAACTGAAGCAGCAGCCAGGGAGGATTAGGGTGTGGAGGAACTGCTCTTACCTCGCTGCAGGCATCGGCTCAGCTGCTCCTTCTGGCCAGTGCTCTGGGAATAGGCTACCTCTGGAAAACAGGACTGGATCAGACTATTGTGATGATTCCAGGGAACAGTGTCATTTAGTTTTGGGCCAACCAGGTGCTCACAGAACTGGATTCCAACGATCAGAATTGTTTGAGGGCACTGAGCTGGAGCAGCACAGGCAAAAGTGAGCTGCGGGACCTCCTCTGAGCCATGGATTCTCTAAAGACAGAGCCAGGCAACGGCCTCGGGGCTGCTCTGCTGCACTTAAAGCTCTTCTAGGACATTTAAATGAGATTTTAATAATCTCATTTAAATAATAAAGATATTTCGCACTTTAAATGTAAAGCTCATCACCGGCTCCGAGCCTAAACCCCGGCAGGAAGTTGCTGCCGGTCTCACCCTGTGATGGAAAACCCTGCTGGTATTTGGGGGCGTGGAGAGAGGGAAGAGCGGCCGGTCTGACCCGGCAGTGCCCAGCACAGCCCTGCGGACACCGGGAGAACCCCGGGCGGAAGTCGGGGACACCGAGACACAGTTCGGGGAGCGCTTCCCTTCTCGGACCGACTCAAAGCGACCCAAAGGCGCTTCCCACAGTCGGTTCTGCACCATCCCGAGCGCGGACCCTCCCGTTCCCGGTGCCGCACCCCGCAGATGCTCCTCCTCGGTGTAGGTGGTGGTGAGGAGCCCCTCCGCTAGGACGCAGCCGCAGGCGGCGCAGACCAGCTGCTGCTGCGCGTAGTGCGCGTCCTCCACCAGCGCCGCCGACCCGCACTCGGGGCACCGGCCCCGCGCCGCCATCACCGCCGCCGTGCCGGGGGAGCGCCGGGCCGGGCGCACCGCTAACAGCCAATAGCGGCGCCTTCTGTACCAAACCCACCAATAGCGACGCCGTCCGCGGTCCGTCCCGTTGCCCGCCCGGCCGAGGCGCCGCCCGCGCACGCCGCGTTCCGCGCCCGCGAGTGCCGGGCAGGCGCGGCGGCGGCCCCGGGACCCGCGGCGGGGACAGGGACCGAGGGGACAACGCCTCCTCCTCGGCAGGGAACAGCAGATCACCCGAACCCTCCCCGCGGGAGCCCATCAGCCAGCGCTCATCGCCGCGTGCTGGGGTGCTCAGGGCCCATCGCCGCGGAGAGCGATACCAGGGTGGTAACAGCGCCCATGGTTCCTGCAGCCTCCTCCTCCCATCACCGCCGCGATCTGAGGCCATTGATGCCATCAGGGACCAGCCGGGGTCATTTCACCGGCTGCGGGCCGAGAACCTTCCACACCGTCATTGTTTGTGCTTTACAGAAACTCTCGATTCTGGAGATGCGGGCGAGCCCGTCCATCAGGTTTCCCCACCCTGCGAGGTGTTTACCAGGAAGTTCCTGCATGGATCGCTACAGGGATGAAACCAGCCCCAAAATACCTGGAGGATGAGCAGAGCTGGTCACAACAAGGAGGGGACGAGGCCCTTTTGAAACTGCTCTGTCAGAACAAAGACACAGTGATCAGAACAGTGTATTTAACGTATTTTTATTTTAGTGTTCCATAAAACCAAAAGGTGTTTAAAAACAAACAGTACCCGGGCTAAAAGCAGAGAGTACAAACAGGGAACATACATTCAGATCCTTCAATAATAAAACAATATATTTGATTCTTAAGGCCCTTAAGGAGGCAAAATGCCAGTCCCCTCACACCAAAGGAAGGCTCTAACGAGTATTGCCAATAGAAACGAGGTGCGAGGGTTGCGTGATCTTTCCGGGCCAGGGAAGTCGAGGACTGTGACACCCCCTGTGACCCCACAGCGCTGGGTCTGCTCGGGAAGAGGCTCCAGAGCTGCAGCCACCAGAAGGAACGACCCCGGGGCAAGAGCCAGGCACAGCTTGGGTCCGCCCCAGTGGGCACGGCTGTAACTGGCAAAAAAAAGGCTGCCAGGGGAGGGTATGACAAGTTTTAAGGCCTCACCTTTGCTACGAGCACATATTATTGCTTTGGCTCTCTGCAGGTCACTCTTCCCAATGCACACAATGCGAACTCCAAGCAATCCATGCTCCAAAAGCATCGCACAGGCACTGAGGTACCGCCAGCAGCCAGCGACTGTCGGACCCAGACTGGCCTAAAACGAGCCCAGTCCTCCTCCCTCGTGCCCAGTTCCAGCAACCACTAACACCAGTTTCGGTTTCTGACCCCTTAAGTCGCCATTCCAAGGCACGGCGGGGTTTCCTCTCTGCCCCAGAACATCAGAAAGCTGCGGAATAAAGTCTAAAATGCAAATTTATCAGTGAGGTACAAGATCTTCTGTCCAGAGATCCACCAAGGCACGAGGAGGAAACAAATCAATCCTTCATATTCCTCACTCGAGAAGGCACAAGAAGCAGCAGCAGTTTCAGCAAGGCCAACCAGCACCACTCAGAATTAAACCACCACCACTAAGGCCGCCTGCATTTCGAACCCTTCATTCACAGCAGAGGGGACAGGAGAAGAGAGAGAACTCCCTCACTGCAGACATTGCTCAAATAACACTAAAATGAGAAAAAAGTACCTGAAGTCTTGGAAGACTCTCAACTCTTAAGGCTTATTTGAGGTCAGGCTCCCCATGAGGGTCAGCTCTGCCAGGCAAGCTCCAGACTTTGGTAGCAGGTAAGTTTACAGGAATAAAAATGTCATTAACAGCATTGTTTTGACTTTTCTAATAAATGTTTACATCTCCACACAAATATATTAAACTGCTCTTTGCTACAAAAATACAGTATTTGAGATCTCCAGTAGTTTCCAGTGGTTTATGACAATTGTAAGCAGACTGCTCACAGGGTGAGTCCATCCAGTTGCTCCAGTCCCTCAATAAAGTGCTTTTCTGTAGAAAAATGGACTTAGAAACTCACCCCCGAGCCAGGAGTGACCCAATAACCCAATAATTTCCGGAGATAGGAGTGTTTATTTCCACAGAATTAAGGTTGGGAAGCTTTAAGCTTTGGTCCTCATGAAGCTTTGGTCCTCTGCTTCCTGCTCTGTCAGAATTCCAACTTCCTTCTAAGCCTTTTCTGGACTCTCCCCACTCTGGTAAATCCCAGAGGTGCAAAGAGCCATCTGATTATTTTGATCTTTGACAAGAGCTCGCCAAAAAAAAGCCCCATTTAGTTTTTCAGTGGGGGAAGTTGTGGCAGCTGCTCCGATGGGATGGGGAGGAGAACATCCCTGTCTCCACTGAGACCCTAAGGAAGGTATGGATTGTCCAGCAAAACCAGCACCCCTCAGCTACACAAGATCTTCCTCCCATTCTGAGCAGCACATCCCAAGAAGCAGAGCAGACAGCAGCCCCAGGACTCCCTCCCCTCTCTGGGCTGTAAAAGGAATGACGGAAAAAAGCATTGCAAGACTGACCACCTTTGAAGGTCATTCCAAGGTAAGCCCCAGCTCCAAAATCCAAGGTATTTATGTTTAATAAACTGCAATGTAAAAGGGAAATGGTCACAGAACTCCCAGACGGCACAAGACATGAGACTCACCCCTTTTCCAGAGCACAGGGCAGAGCCAGGTGGGCTTTTGCCTCCTTTGAATGACCTTCAAATCAGAACTTTTAAGACACTAAGAGAACAGCTTCTGATTTAAAATATACCTTTGGCCCAAACTCATTGCTGCCATGAATGTACCGTGAACCTCAATGTCTCCTACTCCAAAAAACCTGTAAACTTCCCCTTGGAGAACTCTTGAGAACAACATCCACTTGATGAGATGAACTGAGATTTGCTTCTTCCTTTCCCATCTTTTAACTTATGTTCAACTTTCAGGGCATTAATTCCTTTTAAATTACAGCCCAGGTCTGAAGCTGGGACATCTTTGGACTTCTCCAATGTAGTTAATTATTATTTTTAAAACAATCAAATCCTCAAGCTCTACTGTACAAGGATTTATATTGCACTACAACTTCAGATGTGGAAAAAAGAGTAACTGATCTATCAAAGCTGCTATAAGATAAAACCATTTAAAAGCATCTTCCTAAAGGATCATCAGTGCCTTGCTGGAAAGCAAAACACATCAAAAACCCTCCTCCATCCCATCGTACCAGCCTTTGGATTAATGCCTGATCTTCCCAAATAAGGGGAAGAAAACAAGAAATAAATATGATAAGGTGACTCCATTACAAGAGCTGATGGAACTATTAATCAATCCAAGAGTTGCTCAAGGCAGAAACAGGAAAAAGGTGATTTTCCCTGGGCAGCCCAACTGGTACCACCTGCTCCACACCAGCTCCTCACACTGCTCTGGTGGGAATCCAGTCCTTGTTCACCAACACCCTGAGCCCCTTCACATCTTCCCAGCCTTTTTGTTCCCAGACAGGGAAACACGGAGGATGTTTGGGGTTTCTTCCATGACTCTGACAAGCAGGTTGTCGATGTAGTCCTCGAGCTCCCGCACCTGGAGATCCTTCCTGGTAATCGTATCCTTCTGTTTCAACACCAGCTGGATCAGCTCATCGTGTGTCAGCTGGGCATACGCATAGGCAGGGTCTGAAGGATCATATTTCTTGGGGAGAGAGGGAAGGCAGGGTCAGTGCAGACAGGGCATTCCAAACCAGCAGCAGAACACATGGATGAGCACTGTGACAGCTGTTGCTTAAACAAACCTGGTAAAGCTTGAACCAGCTGCTTAAACACAGGCTGGTAAAGCCAAATTCAGGTTAAACAGCAAGAAACACCCAACCAGGCCTTTGACGTTTCCTCCTGTTTCTTTGAAAAGTCCGTTTTTAACCCTTAAGCATCTTGACAGCTGCTGGGCAGCTTCTGTTGGTTCCTCCAGCTCCCAGAACACTGCCCAGGTAGGGAGTGTGAGCACAACAGGCTCCCGTGGGGCATCACACACAATTTAGGTGGAATCAGAGCACCACAATACTCACTCACTGCTCCCTCGACACAGCAGCGTGTCAGTTTGAATCACTGAACTCACAGCCTCTCCCCTCACACCAGGAGACACTGCCCTTATTTCGGTTCTAACTTCTCTATTTCCCCAAAAGCCCTCAGAGACCGTAAGGGGACCCAGGGTTTTCCCTGCTGACCCAGGGAAGCTCCCAGCCATTCATATCAACATGGCCTGTAAGCTATACCTCAAGCCCGGAGGTCTCTTTTGAGGCCAGACTTATGCTGAAAGCTCCTCTCAATCGCATGCTGATCCCAGTGCACAGCTACACTCCGAGGAAGCAGTGAACTTCCTCCACAAGACACGAGGCACTAACTCTATCATAGATCAGTTGGCAAGAAAATAAATATTTAAGGACCATCCCCACCTTAGGGGGCTGACCAAAAGGAAGTCCCACCTATCTGGAATGCACAAACTCTTCAATTAAATCAAAGTGTAGGCAGTGAAAGTGCCACTTCCCTCCATACCTTCACACTCATCTCCAGCAGCTTTTCGTTCATGGTGCTGATGACATTCAGGTTTTTACTCTGATACTTGTTTGCCATGGCATTCATTGGCTTCACAGGATGAAGTCTGCAACAGGAAAAAAAAAAGGTTTATGTTGTTTAGGCAGGACATGTAACACCAGCACAAAACAGACCTTTTAGACTAAAAGCAAACACAGCAAGAAATTGGGGAAGATTCCCTCCCTTCTCTATCTCCTGAGAGAAAAGATTCAGCTGCAGGAAGACAAGGCATTTCTAAGCCATAGGGATTTTATAAGTATTCTCCAGTTCTCTGTTATCTTTACTGACTTAGGGCACTGGAGATAAAGCAGCAGCAGGAAGGGAAATACATCCCATGTGTGTCATGGAAGAAAAGCTGTGTTGGGCTACACGAGGAGACAGAACACAGGGCAGCTACTCTGATCCCTAACACACTGGTATTTCAGCCTGACTTTCCTAACCAGAACGTATTTGTGATCTCACAACATATCAAATACTTCTACTATCTTGGGATAAGTGTTAGGCCTTTTCCAATCTGAACTGACACCACAAGCTGCAAAGAAGTGCTGTCGTTATTTGCCTGAACCAGGACTTGTATCACCAATTTTAACACAGGAAGAAAATGTTATTTGTATTTCAGCACAGATCCTTCTGGAGCCAGCAGTGACCCCACACCGAGTGACAGGACCCAGACCTGACAAATCCATGCCCCAGAGGAAGTCAGGGCTGTCCAATGCCAGGTCAGATCCAGATCTGCACCCATACAGCAAAGCAAAGCTCACACCTGCACAGAGGTACCTGCTGTGATCCCACATGGTCTCACCTTTGCTTGGGAGACACGGTTTCACCACCCCATAGGGTTTGGTTAGGGAACGTTTCAGAGGGTGAAACCCATGCCTGGAGAAGTTTCTTCTTGCCCGAATTTCCCGCTTTATCTGCGAAGCCCTCGGCTGTTGGCTTTTTCGGAGACTCTGCTCTATGACTTGGGGTGTCAGAGAGAAGAGAATGAGAGGAAGAGTAGGGCTGGCAAGGGCTTGACAGGGAGGAAGAGAAAGCAGAAGGCTCAGAGAAGTCACACTCTGCACACCCCTCACCGCCTGCACTCCTTTCCAGCTCTTGTTTCTCAAAATGACTCTTACACTCCCTAGAATGAGATGTCACACCTAAGCCTGAGTCAGCTCCCTGGATACAGACCCTGGGAGCACCCACTCCAGCAGGCAGCACAGGTGACCTGCCTGGCTTACAGGCACTAGGAACAGCTCCTCTTCCTCCCAGAGCAGCCGGCATCACCGGGGCCGCAGCAGAGCTATCAGAGAGCTCTCTTTGTTCTCCATGCAAAGGTGTCAAACCTTGGGGCTGCTCTTCAGTCCCTGAAACACCTTTGTCACCTGCAGCGACCCCACAGCTCTCCTGACAGTCCCCCAGCAGCTCCTCATCAGAGCCTCCCTCCAGGATCACTGGAAGACTGGCCAGTTTCAAGCCACGGTCTCCGGGAATGGGAAGGGCAGACTTGAGATTCGTGAGGCTGACAGATAAATCATCATCACCTTCATTTTTTAAAGGCCTGTCACTGCTGTCACCTCTGAGTGTCACTGGAGGGGCGATGGTCCCTAAGGAGCCACTTTGAGGGAAGCATTCACAAGCAGCTGAGGCTTCCGTGAGCCCCAGTGTGGATTTTACACCATCACCTGAAGAAGGAGCATCAGCCTGGGAAACCTGTGGGCATTTCCTCAGCAGTACAGCCCGTCGTGGGGCTGGCTTTGGTGCGACGAGGACCTGGCTGCCAGCCCTCCCTGCACCTGCTTCCCGAGGGGACACCGTGCAGGCTCCCCGGGCTGGTTTGACTTGGGAAAGTGAGTCACTTTTAGCAAGTGGAGTTGCCTGGGGCTCTAACGTGGGTGCACATTCTGCCCATCGCTTTCCACCACAGGCCTCCTGCTTCTCCCCGAGCTCACTCCTGGGGGACAGCACCCGGTCAGCAGCAGCCTCTGGCACGAGGCTGTCACTGGACTTGGAGAGGGACACAAAACCATTGTTGCCCCTCGTGCAGGGCTCAGTGTTTACACCAGTGACCTCCCCAGCAGGCTCACTGTTTGGGGTGGGACGTGTGCTGTCACCAGAGAGCTCTGCCCCTACTCCCAGCTCACCCCCAATCCCTGCTTGCTCTCCTGCTGCCCCTGAACCCACCCCTAACCTTCCCCTGGAATCAGAGTGCTGCTTTCCACCTTCCTGCCCACCCAAACCTGCATCACCTGATGTAACACCTTGCACTCCACCAAGGACAAAGGACAGAGACTTCCCATTGCCTAGCTTGCTGCTTTCCAAAGAATCCTCAGGCTGAAGCTGGGGAGAACCACAGTGCTGCTCTGGAGCCAGCCCAGGGGGGCCCGAAGGGGAGTCAGACAAGGTGCCAAGAGGGTCTGGCACAGCTGTGACATCGCTGGTAAAAGGCACATGCACAGAGCCCCCTGAAGCATCGTGACCAGGGTGTCCTGCAGAGGAACACTCCTCACCACGAGGGCAGGGAGGGGAAGAATGAGCAACAGCTTGGAAAGCTGGCACTGCCTGCCCCCCACGCTTGGACACGAAGGGATTATTGTCATTGAAATGACAATCAGAGGGGACAGAAGGTGTGGGTGGGCCGGAGAGACCCCGGGAAGCCTCCACCTCAGAGCTCTCAGCACCCTGCCCCCAGTCAGCAGCAAAAGGATTATTGCCCCCAGCAGAGACCTGCCCAGGAAGAGGCGCCTTGGGAACAGAGGCTGCAAGATGATGGGATGGAGGGAAAGGGGCAATGCTCTCGGGATCCAGGGCCCTGGATGCCCTGTTCCACTCAGGACTAAAGGGGTTCTTGCCATTCCAAAGCTCTGCAGCAAGAGCAGGGGAAGTGAAAGAGGCAGAACTAGTGATGTTTTCGGAGTCTGGCACTTGGCCTTTCTGCCCTGCTTTAGAAATAAAAGGGTTGTTTGCACTTTTGATACGGTGCACAGGAAGAAAAGCAGGGAGGGGGTCGGGTGCAAGAGTAGGAAGCGTGGCTTTGGGTTCCTCCTCTGGAGACAGGCCCAGTCTGCAAAAAGGGACAAAAAACTTGCATGTCACTTGCAGATGCAACGCGAGGCAGGAACAGACAAGCTTTAGCACCAGCCTCCATCAGCTCCTGCCACTGGAGATGAATTATACTTGCAAGAGACCTCAGAGTCTGTCTGAGAGACTTTATATCCTTAACTGCATCTTTACCAAGCACTGGGTTTATGGGAACTCTTCTGCTGCAGAGCTTGTTTTTGCTTTTAAGCACCATCTCTTTGCACCCCAAGCAGGTTTATTAGTATGTAAAACACTTCATAGGCAAGAAATTTAAACATGAGAAGCACTGAAAATGAGGAGTTAGGGACACACACAAAAGACAGCCTTTTTAGTAGGGCACACCTATATATATATAAAAAACCCCAAACACACACAATTTATATATGTATGAAGTATAAAGGAGCAGAATTTCCAAAAAAGCCTTGTGTACACATCCACACAAAATCCCTTTGTGTTGCTGTGAATGATGCCAAAAGCAGAAGGGATCCAAGGTTAGCCTTTGGAAAACCACAGCCAAGCAGGGAAGAGGAAAGCAGAGATGTTAGAAGGGGCATTTCAGACCCTGGGGAGGCTCCAGTCACACAGCTCAGACAGAGTTAGTTTTTGCAAGAGATCCAGCAAGAAAAATCAGCCCTATACTGCCTGCCCAGGTGCCTGCACTCAGGGAACCACTATTTCAGTATCACTTACAAGGAGCATCCCTACATCCACTTGAGAAAGAACCTGTGAGTTGTTATTTGCTATCAAAGCGCCCAAGGCCAGCGTAAAACCCGCAGGGAGCCGCAGAGCAGCAGCTGAGCCCAGGCGTGGCAGGAACAGCCCGCTGCCCCGGCCACCCCCACTGCCCGTCCCGACTCGTGTCAGCAGCCAGGACTCACCTGGGTTTCACAGCTTTGGTCTTGGCTGGCGCAGCTTTCTCAGGTTTCCGTTCCTCCTCACAAGGGCTGGGCAGCTGCTTGGTTGTGACAGTGTCCTCCCCATGGTGAGCGTCCCCCGAGGGCTTCCCTCTGCCCAAATCTGCTGGGAGTTCAGGGCATCTGGCCTCCTCTTCACTCTTCTCTTCGGGAATTGTATTTTCCTCACTCTGCAGGGTCGTGTCGGGAATATTCTCAGCATCGCTGATCTTCTCAGTTTCCTTCTTCCCAGTAACCAGGGAGAGCAAGGCAGACTTTTTGTGGTCTGGTTTTTTGGTCTCTCTAACAGCCTCGACGCTCGGCGGAACGCTGGTGTCCAGGTGCTCCTCACTGCTGAGCAGTTTGTACGACGGCAGAGTCATGGATTTGAAGGTCTCCAAGGACGTGGGCCCAGTGAAAGCCTGACTAGGAGAGGTTCTTTCCATCTCTTCAGGTGATTTAGTGGGCCTGGAGGACAGGTTCTCCTCTGAAGCAAAGAGCTGTTTCCTCCTGAGGTTGTGAGGAGAAGGGGAGGAGGTTGGAGTCTTGTCCTTCGTCGTGGTCTCTTCCATATAAACGTGACTGCCATTGATGCATAGACTAGACTTGGAAACGGGATCGCTTTTGGACTTCAGGCCACTGAACAAAGAGAGCCCGTCCTTCTTGGTGTGGTTAGTGGTTCCTTGGGTTAGCTGCCTACTGTCCAAAAATGCTGGTTTACGAGATTTAAACAGAGGAGAAGGAGCTGGCTTCTCTTCCAGGGCATTTTCAAAGGATCCTGGAAAAAAAAAAAAAAAGGGGAGAAATTCAAGATGCAAGAACAATCTTTCCTCTGACACTACTGACAGCCTCAGGGCCAGGAGGGACTTTCTACGAGTTTGTTCAGAACAAAGAGTTTAACTAGTGCTGTGACAAGTGTAAACAACCCTTAGGAGAAAGGTTTTGTGCTCCCCAGTGCAGCGAGTGCCAAAACTCACGTTCTGAGGTCGGAGAGGGCTCAGACTCCTCATCCCACTGTGGCTGGAAGTCGCTGGGCCGAAGCCGAACCCTCTGGGTGCTGGGCTGCTGCGTGGGCAGCACCGACATGGACTGGGACAGGGACGTCTTCTGCAGGCCAGGCTTGGAGAACAGCGATTTGAACTTGGATTTCTTCTTCTCCTTCTCGACTGCCTCGTCCTCGCTGTCAGCGGGGGAGTGGGACGTGCTGGGAACGATGGCTGACGCTGTGTCCGAGAGGCCACTGCTTCTCTTGCCCTTGAGCTTGTCTTTGAGCTTCCCAAAGGGAGAGCGGGACTTGTCCTTCATGGACAGATCAAACATGCTGGCTGTCATGTTGCTCCTCATAAACTGGATATCCACCTCGATCTCCCCTCTCTCTTTTTCCTTCTTCCCTGGTTTGGAGCGAAGCTTGTACCATCTGCAGCAACAAGAAGACTTCTTTTACCAACCAGTTCCTGAGGCACCACTAACTGAGAACACAGAGGGTGCTTATGGTTGAAAAATCCAATCAGCCCACAGTGTAGGAAAAGAAAGCCTTTAATCTTATGACTACGTCAGTCACAGCCCCAGGTGCCAAGGAAAACATTCCTTATCGTGAACAGAAAGTTATTAGTAAGATTTGGTTTAAAACCCAGATCAGAAAGGGTTAAAAAAAAGGAGGAAAAACAGAAACACAACATGGAATTCCTGTATTTCAGCTCAGCCACTCTGCTCTGCCCTTTCATCTCTCCTCCTGACACTCACAGAGGCCATGGCTTTGAAGTGGGAGCGAGAGCAGCAGCCTCAGAGCTGCACACGCGTCCCACGCCCTCATACCTTTCATTCCAGCTCCTTAATGCCTCTTAAGCCAAGGAACCCCTAATCAACACCAGAGAGCCAACTCAAGCCTTGCAGACCGCTGGGGATTTCCACTCACCTCTCCAGGCTTGTGACTGCCACGCACCAGGAAGGACATTGCTCAGACAGAGCCCTCTCCCTCCCCAAAACGCGGCTCCGGAACATCGAGCTCTGTGTGGTGAGTGCTCAGGGCATCCCAAACCACAATCCCACCACCCACACGCCCTCAACCACCACTCAATGACGCCCAAACCACATCTGAGAGCCAGCGAAGAGAATTATCAGCACTGCACACTGATATGGTTTTGTCTGTTGATGGAACCACAGAATTCCCGACTCCACAGAACCCGCAGGAAAGGCTGCCTGGAAACTGCTGGTTTCTTCATCCTCACCAGCTGGAATGGGAAAATAAAGGAAGCAAATAGGGCATGCAAATGTGCCCCACCATCAAATTTGCACTTCAACCTCCAAAGGTGCACTGGAAGGAACAAAAGAGAACAGGAAAAGGTGATTTGCTCCAGAGAAAATTCAAAATTAATAGGGATAACTGAGGGACATGGATTCAGGAATCTGCTACAGACACTTCACAGAAAAATATGGAAGAAATCCTTTTCTGCAAGAGTGGTGAGGTCTTGGCACAAGTTACCCAGAGAAGCTGTGGCTGCCTCATCCCTGCAAGTGTTCAGGACCAGGTTGGACAGGGCTTGGAGCAACCTGGGATAGTGGAAGGTGTCCCTGCCCATGGCAGGGGGTGGAACAGGACGAGCTTTAAGGTCCATTCTGGGATTCTGTGGTTCTAAATGAACGCTCAAGCTACAGTCAGATGCTCCAACCTGGAGTTAGAAGACACCCATGGAAGGGATTTTATCAGGAGACTGAGGCTTTGCCCAATTCCTGAAGCTGCAGCCGGCAGCAGCCTGGGAATCACAACCCCTTTGCCTTTAATATGAGCCAGGACTGGGCACTTTTGTTCCACAGCCGTGATTTCTAGGAGCATCCTGTGCTTGCAGGGCTTTGGTGCCACAATTGATCCTGTGTACTCCCTGCCCCGGGAGCCACAGGCAAACACCGTGTTCAGCAAAGGCAGCTCAGCCCTAACCAAACATGGGACCCCTGGGAGAGGCTGGGAGGAAATCATGGACTGACAACCCCCAAACCACAAAAAGATCTCATTAATGGCATTTATCGTGTTAGAAAGCGCCTGTCAACCAGCATGTATCTATTTTCCAAATACAACTAGTCCTTTATGGCTACACATCACCATGGCAGCAAGAACAAAACAGGCTTCAAACATGAAATCGAGGGCTGGAAACCACTGAAAATAAGAGAAATTTCCCCAGGAGTACCAAAGTTGTATCTTCTTTTTTCCTCCCCCTCAATTTTCCTTTGCCCAGACACAAAGGAACGTGCCCGGGAGCCCGAGGCACCATCCCTGAGCTCTGCTGACCAAGGGGCTCTGCAGTGTAAACACGGCAGTGTCTGACACAGCCTTAATGAACCCACAGCCTAATTAAGCCTTGACAAGCGGCGACGGCTCTGTCCCGGGTGCCCGTCCCTGGACCTGCTCAGGTGAGCCAGAGGAGGAAGGTGACTCACGGGCACATTACAAGGCTGCTGACTCCCACTAAAACCCTCCCGGGAACCACCCCTGGATTTCACCGTCCCAGTGTTTATGTTCAAAGCAGCGAATGTGACACAGAGCTGGCGCTGGGCAGAAACGTCCCCGGCTCGGTGTCCTGCTGACAGCAGCGAGGTCAGTCCATGGAACATGGAATTATCCACCCTGACATGTGCTAAGTGTTTATTAAGGAAAATAAATAAACAGCTGGCAGAGCCTGCGCTTATTCTCTGCTGGAAGGAGGCAGCATTCCAAGGATATCAGGTTTCGGGGGCCAGTCTGGCTGTTCCTGCTGTACAGTGTCAGCACTCACACGGAAACATTTAAAAATCAAACTCAAGGACCAAGCAGGACTGGCTGGGAAAGCTTTCCCGGGTCCCCGGCCATGGGAGACTCACCCACACCAGGAGGGACCCTGCCCCAAGAGGTCATCCCGTGGGCCCTCATGGGGCTTGAGGGGTCCCTGGGGGGCACAAGGGTACCCCACCAGACCCCCAGTCTGTGGGACACACAGATTCCCACGGGGTTACAGAGGACTGCGACCAGATCCACACATGCTCGTGGTGAATAGAGGTTTCCATGAGGAATAAGGACATCCCATAGGCAACTGGGGCTCCCTACAGAACTCCGGACCCTTGAAGTGCACAGAAGATCCCCTCAACTTCCTCCCCATCCCCCATGGGGCAGAGTCTCCTCCTCATCCCTCTCTCCAGACCCCGTGGGGCACAGAAGCCCCCTCATCACTCTCCCTGGTCTCCGTGGGGTGCACAGGTCCCCCCCAAACCTCTCTCTGGCCCCTGTGGCGCTGAGAGACCTCCCCAAACCTCCTCCCTGGCCCCCGTAGGGCACAGAGAGGCCCCTCCATCCTTCTCTCCAGTTCCCGTGGGACACAGAAGCCCCTGCATCCCTCTCCCTGGCTCCCGCGGGGTGCTTTGGACTCCCCCAAGCGCCTCCCCAGCCGCCGCAGTACACTGAGCATCCCCTCATCCCTCTCCCCGGCCCCGTGGGACGCAGAGCCCCCCGCCCCGTGCCCGCCCTGTCCCGTGTCCGCGGTCACACCTCGTGTGCTGCCGCCCGCCGTCGTCCCGCAGGGCCGCCAGGTCCACCTCGGCGCGGCCCAGGAACTTGTCGGCGCCGGCGAGGGCGCGGTGCAGCACCGTGAGGCGGAGCGCGGCGGGCCGGGCCGGCAGCTCGAACGTGGCCTCCTCCCGCCACAGCGGCTCCCCCCGGCACCGCTCGGCCACCGACGTGCGGAACTTGTCGCGGCCCAGCGCCATCACCGCGTACGCGTCGCTGCCGCCGCCGCCCGCCGCCGCCTTGGCGCGCAGCC
>WBMZ01018050.1:0-18254 GCA_013400975.1 Atrichornis clamosus | reverse complement strand
CATAAGAACTAATTTCTGATATTGATATCAATATCAATAAGCATAAACACCTACCAGTAGCAAGATATTTTGATATCAATCATCATTAACAGACAATCAACACCTGCCAATTTTGATACCCATCAACTGGTAACGACACCAATACCAATATGGGAGATATCAAAAGGTATTGATACCTATCCATATCAATAGGCATTAGACATCCGGTTCAATACTGATATCAATATCTGTGTGCATCAGTAGCTATCAATATTGATACCTACTTATTTTGGCACCTACTGATAACAAAAGGCTTACATATCTGCGAACACCTGTGGAACTACTCTTCATCATGCCAAAAAGCTCCTTAAATCTCTAAAATTTATTTATCCCATACTAACTCCTTGTTCAATCAATTTGTCTGACACAGAGAAACTCCACACCTTAAGAATTCCTTCTCAGTAGTTCTGTCTGCAGTGAAGGCCGGATTTGCACTAGGGTCAAAACACACTTCTTGGCAATACTGTGCTGATAAGCCTTGATACAGCAAGGAGGCCAGGGAACAGTCTCAGTTGTCAACAACGGCAACTTCCACAGAGTATTTTCATAATGCCATAACGTGCTGGAATAAAATGGCCTGATGGTCTGGCTCATATAGTGAAGAATAAATTATTGATATGGACTAAATTTCTAAGACATCTTAATGTAAAGACTTATTGACAAATGCCTTCATGAAGATAATTCATGCATGAGTAGCATATATTTTCATTATTGATTTACTAAAAGGATATTATTGCTACTGCAAATGCAGGAAAATTGTCTCTAAGGATCAAATTCCATTTTAATGTTACTCCAAAGAAGGTAACAAATACACCAGGGATTTTTTTAACCTACTCAACCAGTCCATCAGATGAACTCTAGTTTAGCTGGTGGTTTAACTTTTTCAAAACTGTAGCCTAATATTTTGTGACCTACACTAAATATCTCAAGAAGAGGATAAAAAAAAGAGCCTACTCCAAGCAACTTAGCAAGCTGGCAAGTCATGAAAAATGTTAAACTTTTCTTTGCTGGTGAACATTTTGATGAAAACAAAAGAACAGAAGACAAACACCAGATGATGCATCACATGCAGCTGCTGAGCCTGCACTAAGTGCAGAAAGTTAAATGCTCATTTCTAATTTGGATCCTATCCCAACCTGATTGCAAGGGCCCAGCCCCACTGTTCCCCAGCAAAGGAGAGGGACAGACCCAGAGACTGTAGTCAGGTTCAGCCAATAATCCAGACCATGGGTTACCTCCCCAGGGGTGGGAATAGACTAGAACATCAGCCCATGGCTGGGTCTATATCAATGGGACCTGTAACCAGACAGGGCTGTGGGGATGTGAAGACTGACACTGTTGCAGCGTCACTTCATCAGGGACTGATGGACCTAGAAGGTTGGAGTTGGGTTCTGAGCCATGGACAGGGTGGGAACACTCCCAGGGAGCTGGCTAGAGATTGTCAGCACTGTTGATGGGCCATGGCAGCAAAGCAGCACTGCCAAAATCATGTAGCTGTGCATATGCCTGATATGTACTATATCAGAGTTCCCCTGTAGCAGAGTAATATATTGCTTTGGAGAGTGCTTGCACACTTTTCTGCACATTTCTTCAGAACTGGAACACTAAAATAGTGTCTAAAGAAAACCTCCCCAACATGTTGGGTGCCTGGTAAGATAAACTGAGGGTGAGAATTGTGAAAACTCCTCTAAGAAAGGATTATGTGCTGGCAGGAGCGGAGCAAAGTCAGTGATGAGACTATACAAAATCCCCACAGTGGTTTACACATGATACTGTTAGGAAGAAATATGAGCTATACAGCTTGTTTCCCTTCAGAACATGAAACTTCCCAGCTGTTGAGAGGTTTGGTTACTGAAATTCTAATTTTGGACCCATTATGGTTAAAACAGAGTGTGATAATCCAAGATGATGTAAGATATATAGAGTGCACTCAAATTGCAAAGTAACACAGACATGAAGGAAATAAATGCCATCATATTTAAAATATATTTAAGCTCCTAACTGCCAAATCTAAGTCTAATGTATGTTTTTGAAATCCAAGCTACATAATCACATTTGAATATTCTATGATCAGTATGAAGCATTTATTAACTGTTCATTACCAAATCAAATCATTATTTTTAAAAGTGCTAGCTATCTCAAATAATCTACTTAGATTTCTATTCTGATTTCTTTATAGTGATAATATATTACAATACATTAAAAGGTCTAAGAAAAGACTTTTGGAAGACTTGGAACTTATTTTTCCATGTACCTAGGCCAATAGTTTTCTACTTTTGGAGGGGCCACTTCAAAGTGGCTTAACAGAAGTCCAAAACCAGTAATGTGGATGTTAGGGAGAGTTCTTGACGTTAAATTATTGCACTGCTCACCATGCATTTCCGTATAGAAACAACTGTATTCTTCTCCTAAGAAAATTTCAGGGGAAATACAGGGCCATTCTTGTTGCAGTTTAAGTGACCAGTTACTCTGTCCATGCTAGCTAACAATAGCATCATCCATCATCTCTCTCTTTTGTTACTTGTAGTAGATCCAGTCATTTCTGTGGTCAGATGTTTGGCACAGCCATAGCCTGTGCTGCTATCAGTGAATCTGGGTTTTGCACAGGACTTAATCATCTGGCTGCTGAAGAAGGTAGCCCAGGTGGAGGTGTATGTAAGCAAGGGACCGGGCTCCAGGGAGTCACAATGCACTGGCATCTTGGTCTAGATGAACACCTTCCTCAAAGTCCATTTCTCCCTCCTACTCATGTCAAGAGCAAGTATGTTCTGCCAAAGTCAGGGCCACTGGGGATGTGAACTACCTATAGCTGGAATGCCTTCACAGCAACATCTCTTAAGAAACTGTGCCAATATCACTAAGAGTGCAGAGGCAGACTTGACTAGCTAATCCATATTTTCTCTACAGGGAAATGAACATAGACTAGTCAATAAATTGACTTTTTCTTGGTAAGTGATTTAAAACCATGGAGTGAAAGATGGCACATGAACACTTGCAGGAGTTTAAGCTACTACTACTACTACTACTACTATTACTACAAAAAAAGATTCTCAAGTCTAGGATTTTAATCGATTTTAAAGTAATTTTGTTATCAGAGAAGTGAAATAAAAATGAGAACTATTTTTAAAAATTATTATTAGCTTATGTAGCTGGTAGGTACTTAATCCTTTGCACTTGCAAATACAGGTGACTGAAGGTGATAAGATGCTATAGGACAAAAAGATGTTATTGGAGGAAGAAGACAGCAGGCTGTGTTGTCAAGGGGGTATTAGCAGAGCCTCTAGTCATTCTGCTGTACTGAGGCAGGTTCAGGGGGGTGCATGCCCTTTCAACTCTATTTCTGCAGTTATATGTCATATATGTATAAACACATGCACATTTACTACAGTCTAGATTTTGTGGGGAAGTTGGGGGTTTTTTGTTGGATGTGTTTTTGTCTGGGTGGCGTGGTGTGTGTGTGTGTGTGTGTGTGGTTTTGGTTTTTTGGGTTTTTTTTTGTTAAGAAAAAAGGGAAATACTTCCTTGCCAACAATCAATACACTATGGAATAACAAGTTAAACTATAAAGCCTCCTAGATCTAGATTAATTCTATCTAATTTTAGGTTTGTAAATGAGACACAGAGTCTATGCACTATGTTACTTTAGGTACCCTCTGTTGTCAAGACAGGGAGACAGGATACCTCCAGAGGGCACTTATATGTTAAAGTGGCTTGAGATCACCCTCAGAAAGGGCCTGTCTGTGTCAACTGGTAGTAGAAGGCAAGTGGACCAACCATAATCTGAATTTAGGTGCCTTAAGTAGATGCCTGGAGTTGGTTGAGTTGATTTCAGATTTATTTAAGCAGGAAGATTAATAGGGGACTTGTGAATGAAAACTAACAGGACAACAAATCAGTAGGACAGTCAGCTTTTCTATCAAGACTCTAAAGGTCAATTCAAAGCCACAGAGAGGAATAAATAAAAATAATATTTTTAAAGGCTGAAGAAAAGTGATTTATAAAATTCCTTCAAGCTAAAACATTTAAAATAAGGGTTAGGGAAAATCAGCTCTTGTTTCTTTGCTTCCCTGCTTCGTGTGACATCCTCAAAAGAACACCTGAAGTTTCAAAAATAATTTTTTTTTAATATTAGGTGGATGATTAAAGGTACTGCTAATGGAATCAGAATTTTTCTCTCTCTCTAAAATAATGCAAATGTTTATTTTATGAGAATCACCTTTGACATGATGGAAATCTCACTGAAAGTGATGGTAATTGTTCAAGTTAGACCTTAATATTCCATGTATTTCCATAGTTTTTCATTTAATTATGTTCCTTTTGAAGCTCTGTTATTAAAGAAAATAAGTGCTACTTTTCAAACGCAGCTGGAGTAGTGGCAAGGGAGAGGGGTTCTCTGTAGCATTAATTTTTAATGTATTTTCACTCTTAAGATTGACCTGCCATTTATAAGATAAAAGTACATTTGAGACAAGGAGTCTCACTGAGTTATTAATAGCTTACTTAATTATTCCTTTTTCCTTGGTAGTAATACTTCAGAAGGCATTCAGAGAAGCTACATGAACACATTGTGCAGTACTAAGAGCATGCATACATTCGTTTTATTTGTCCACTTCCTTTGATTTACCAACCTATTTCAAATGCAATTGCCAAACTCCATTGATGTCATTCATTTTGTGGTATAGAGGTGAAAAGATTACACATTATCCCCTGAGGCTGGCAGTGACAGAAATTACTCAGGGTCACATTTCCAAAGCGAAAGTCAAACTCAGCAGAGCTTCTCTCTTGATCTCTCCTGTTTGGGATGTTTTTGGAGTCTCACAGCACTTGTGCCAGAACAGCAGCATTCTGACTTCACCTGTTGCTAGAGCAGGAGCCCTTGTACTTGTGAGAGCGGGCAGACCCCAAAACCTGGCTTTTCCAAGGATGTGTGGTCGGGTGCTGAACAAGCCATGGAGGCGGTGGTGGTGGCACCTGCAGAGCCCGGAAGCTGTTGGCAGTTCTGGGATAACAGCACATTCACATGCTGCCAGTGATCTTAAACGTCAGTTCTACTGAACAGGGCCAGACCACTTCTACCACAGCCTCGGGTGGAGGTTAGTTTGGTACAAAGAGAGGGGTGGCAGTGTAGAAAAGCTGTTCTGGGTACTGTTGTGGCAAGTAAGGAAATTTGCCCTATATTTTCATTTAAGAAGATAAACTGATGGGGGTTGGTGAACAAACCAAAACCAGCTTTAATTATTACTCCTTGGAAAGGCACATGCATAGGAACTCATGCTGGAATTTGGAATAATTTGGAATAATGCTGGCAGTAACAGTTCTGTCTTCAAAAGATCCCCTAATGCTTGTTCCAACAGCTCGGTCTATTTTCCTATTAAACTCCTTAAGCTACAGCCCAATACAAAGTCATTACACTCAGGCTCCTAAATCCATGGAAGTATTTTAGAGGCATACAGCTCAAAATGCTGCAGACATCATCTGTGAGGACACCCAGGCAAAGTAGATTTAACACTGAAATTTGTTTTTAAGATTTCACAAAGTCTTTCCCTGTATCTGGACAGGCCGATACATTACCATTGTGGAAGGTGACGTTCAGAGCAGTGAGAGTTTCACAAGGATAAATCTGTACATAGCAACAGATTATGACTTTCTCTAAATGAATTAGCTCAATCCAATGGAAAAATGCCAAATTGGTTCAAATTAAAGTTTGTCTGAAAATACTTCTGTATTACTTACTGTGCAAACCTAATTTGTTCTTGTCTGCTGTTTAGGAGCGGTATCACACTGAGATACCTAATGAAGCTCAGATGCAAATTATTGAAATAACATAGAGCAATCAAGTGGAAATTGAAAATTCAGATTCATTCTGTGTTTGCTAAGAAGTCATTATTTAAGAAAAAAAATTGTTCATTTCCACAGAGTTGCTTGGAGACATTAAGCATTACAAGACAGAGATTATTCACGTTTCACTAGCATCGACGACAGCCAGCCTAGTAAGAAATAGCCTCCTTATGGATGCATCTAAACAAAGGGGAACTGGAGGTACCTTGAGATGAGGTGCTGTACAGAACCACTAACCAAAAGCTGAACAACTCAAACCTTCCAAAATTCCAGTCTGGTACCCCAAATTGCAAGATTGACTCTCCTCCATGCTATGACTAGAACCTCAGGCTTAATCATACAGATTATACAGCCTGTCCTCTTCATGTTGAGCAGCAATTTCAACTTTTCTTGTGTGTTTTTTTCATCCTTTGTACTCAAATGGGCATGGGTATGGATTTGTTAGCCTCTCTCCTCTGAGGCTGGTTCTACTTTCAACTGCTCACCTCCCTGTTGGTTTTTTAAATCATATGTTTCAACATTAACATTGTGGCGGTTGTCTGCAGGCCTTATTCCTAAACACTGGGAAAGCCAGACTGGGAAGATTGCTCAAGGGAAGCTAAGGCAGTCCCCTCTTCCAAGAAGCTGAGTAGTTATCTAGTTTTGTAGCTTTCAGTGAAGGGGACCTTGCATATTCCCAAACTGCTCCACCCCTAGCAGAATCAACTCATATAGAGTGTGGTGTTCCTGCTGCATGACGTCAAGGCTGGTAATCTATTATTTCGTTGAAATTTGTGCCCAGAGATGCAAGAAGCTAACAGTGGAGAGACTTGTAATTTATATCCCACTCTCAACTCACTGCAATAAAAACAGACCAACAGTTCAGAGGAGTCTGAGACATGAAAATGAAAACTGGGCACTGGGATTTATTTTTCTATGGTGGTTTTAAAAGACCAAAAAGAGCCTGCAATAGGTGTAGGCCAAATACTGAGTCTGTGTCTGCTCAAGTTTTGATTGCAGTGAGAATGGGCTTGGATAAAAACCACAGGAGGACTTCAGGATCTGGCCCCATGTAGGGTGTTTAGGGGAGACTGGTTGTCAGCAATTGGGTCAAGCCAACGACTTCTGTCTACGCAAAATAAAGTCATTATTCTCAAACCCACAGCAGTGCCTGCTTCTGATGACTGCTGCAGTCACTGATTGAAACCAGAATTAGGCAAAGCCTTTCTTGGTCCCTGCTTCTAATTTAACTTCCCAGCCTTGTTATTTCTGGCTGTAAACATTCTTATTTTTTTGCTCAGAGAGAGTTCAAAGTTTTTAGCTGATTGTACCCAAGAAAGTTTTCAAGCCAGGAGTCTGTACTACTTCTTGAACTTGAAAATAATTGGTCCAGCCAGGGATTTCTTCATTATTGAGGAGCACTAGATAAAATGCTCTGTAGGCATTTCAGGGGTAATCATAGGCTAACCTGTCCCAGGATATTTAGTCTGTTAGATCATATTTAATATTTTTATCATGATAGTAACCAGAGGCCCCAGCAGGACTCCCAGTGAGATAGAAATTTTTGCAATGCAGATGTTTACATGGTCTCTTTCCCAAAAGCTAACAATCTAAAAGAAGCCTATAAAAAGCATACTTAGAGAAAAACAACAAATCTGGTAAAGCTGTCACTGTAGTGAATAATCTTATTTGCTTGTATTAAACTTACTTTTGTCATCTGACCAGCAATATCCAGTTTGTATCAAATCAACTAGCAAAGAAATGGATACTTCAATACAAAACTCATGGGAAATTTTGCAGCATCACTTTTTTGCTATACTTTTGGATAGCTGCAGTTATTCCCTGTTAAAATGATTAGTGCTCTAAATGAATGAGATCACCTACTGAATAAAAGCACAGCCAAGCCACACTCATAACATGATCTCATGCAGGCTTGTCTTCAAGAATGCCCCCCTGAGAGTTTTCAACAATTGTTCATCCAATTGTTGTGTGTAACCTCTGTTCAGAAAGGAAATGTGGCTGACAAAATCAACTAAAAAAAGAACCCACTGGTGCCAAACAAAATATTAAAAAATATTTGTGCCTGGGTATTTTAATATATATTCTTTTTTCATCACCAAAAAAGAATCCATTCATTTTGAAAAAATCTACATAATGCTAATTTTTTACATACAGGAGCCATTCATTTATTTTAGAGGGGGCTCATGAGACTTGGTCTTAAATAAGTTATGCATGAGTGTCTCCATGCCCTAGAGCCAAATATAGCAAAACATTCTCTCCTCTTATGGCACCCATATTGTGCAGCACTGTCTGCACAGCTCCAACACCAATAATATTTTTGTCTCATCTACAAGGCCAGAAATCATTTTTCAGAAAGGAATGGAGGCACTGGGAGAAGAAAACATACACCAGTTGAAGAGCATTGTGGTGCTAAACAAGGCAGATAATTCCTTGTCAGATTTTAAAAATTCATCATCCACTTGTGAAAAGTCCCCCATCTGCATAGATGTCCTAAAATCCAGAGGGTTGTAAGGGACTTGAGAGGAAGTGTGCAGCAGAGAGGGCACTTGAACCAGGTCACCAAATCCCCAGACTAGTCTCATAATCACAAGCTTGTACTTCTTCGCATTTCTCTGCCAAGGAGAGCACCAGGAGCTCAGACATTACACAACACTGTCTTTCTATCTCTTTGAAGAAGAACTTCGATCCTTGCAAGCAGACATTTTCTACCCAAGACAGCTCATTGCATTAGTCTGTCCCTTTGCCAGCTCTGTGCAGAGGCTAAAGAGAAACTTTGCTGCACAAGACAGAGTGAAACATGAAGATGTGGTTAGAAAGGGAAAGCATAAGTGGTGAGAAAAAACAAAAGAAAATAAGAGGTAAAGGGGAAGAGAAGAAAACAGAGGGTGGATGTGAGCCAAAAAGAAAGAAACAGACACTAGTTTTGTGGCAGGGGTTTTGAAAGCCTTTCTGTGAGGACTAAGGGTATGGCATTACTGACACTTGACAGCAGTCCAAAACAACACTACAGCTGGTGAGCACCTTTGGACAGCAGGCAGACATGATGCTGCAGATACCATGCAGAATACCTTGTTAATTTTTAGCCAGTCCGTTTAATGAACTTTTACTGTCTGAGTCACAGATCCTATTGACAAACTAGTATGAACAGTCAGTGCTTGCATGGGCCACCAGCATGTTTGCACAAAATGCCACCAATACTGCATCTCTGAAGCACACAGATGAGTTTCTCATTCTGCTAGATGGTTTTCTAGGCAAAAATAATCTCCCCACACTCCTTCCAATGTAGACTTTCAGGATATCACTGAAAATCAGGTTTTCTGACAGTGTCATGGATTTTTTGAAAATCTCTTTTGTTTTTATTTTGGTTACTGGTGAATAACATCAACCAAGTGTGTCCACACTTTTTTAATACTTCTGCCAGTTAGAGGTTACCTGATACCCATCCAGAGCATATGGCCCCCCCAAAACTGAAGAACCATGTAAAGGGACAGGCACAAAACAGTGACACAGGGGACCACAGTGCTTCAAGTCTCCAGTCATGTTTGTTTGCCAGGCACAGTCCTGTAACAGGTGGCAGAAGGGTAAATGGGCATGCCTGGTCGGCTAAACCAAGAAAAGGAATCTAACAGAGGCAATGAATGGGGCCAGGTGCTTTTGATTCTCTAACAGATGGTATGAAGAAACCTTCTTGTGTGCAATTTCAACATCTCTGTGCGTGCAAGAGAGAAAAAGTCTGAATTTATACTTATTTGAGCAGGACTGACTGCCATTTTCACTTCTTTTTCCTTACTGGAAAGCCTGAGCCCGGTTCTCAGCTGATGTAATCTGGCATTGTGCCACCCAAAGCAATGAAAGTGCACAGGCACAGGGGAAAGACAACAGTTTGGCCAGGGACCCTTGAGAAAGTTCTGCTTTTAAGTGCTACCACAGACTGACATCCATGCAAAGCAAACAGGATGTCCAATTTTAAATCGCTAACAAGCCACATCCTGTCAACTGCATTCTACTCAGCTGACCCAGGAGATAAAATGGTTGGGACTGATCTTCAGCCATGATAAGGCTGGTTTGCGTAAGGTTACAGCTGAAAATCCCTCCTGAATGGAACTTTATTCTATTCCACCTGCCCCACACCCCACCACAGGCAGGCAAGGGATGACAAGGGAAGGTCAGAAGTGGTACTGTCATCCCAGTAGAGCTCAGATGTGAAGGTTGTGTTCAGGACAGCATCAGCCCCAGAGCAATCACCAGTCTTACCCTTCACTGCACCTGATCTTCAGACAGATAAAAATTAAGGGGTTTTCCTTCTAGGGAAAAAAAATGATCGCTTAATTGCAAATGGATTTAAGAAGATTGCAAAGACCTGCCAGCTCAAAGCTGTTTAAAGAGGGAGTTTGTTGGTCTTTCACTGGTATTCTACTCTTCATTCACAGCATATCTGCTATCAAGAGACTTTTAAAGCCCAGCCAGGTTGTCTGAAGCAATCTTGGCTAACAAATATACAAAAGTTATCCAGGAACATTTGTGGCTTTCATGTTTATAAATCTACATTGGTGATGCTATAGCACTCTCAGGACCAGCTTTTGCTCTTAATTTTCATTCACCACAATATATGCAAGTATGGCAATGTTAAAAGCTGCTAATGAGGGTCCACAAAGGCCAAATAATTTTGTGATTGTATACATGTGGTGGCTGTGCCTTATGGACTAACATCCATATACTTTAATGTTGTATCTTAATATAAATTTTGTATTTGTTTTATATTAGGGGAAGGAAAGCTGGCATTGTCTAAACGTGACTAAAACTGAACAAGATGCAGTTTTTGGAGTACTTCCCTAGACATAATTTTTATCACAGCACTGTAAGCACTTACTTTATTGTTCACTTGCTTCCATGACTGGCAGTACAGACTAAAGGCTACTGCTGTACTCTAGTTTAATCAGAAAGCCATCCACCCAGCAATGAGGATGCTAGCAGAAAATACTTGGTTGCTGACTGCCCTCCATTACTCCCATCAATGAAGGGACAGTCCTCCTGGGAATGATGGCAGAACAACCCAGTAGACTCCTGACATCTCATCCTGACATCTCAATCCCAGTAGACTCCTGACATCCTATGCAGGATAGGGAGGATGTAGGAACAGGTCGAATTTTGCTGAAGAAAATTTCATATTTGGCCACAGCCAACCCAGGTCCTCAGGCCAGATGCCAGTGCCGAAGACTGACTCCACACCATTATCTCTAAGTATATTATAATTCTACAGTGAATTGAGACTTATCTGGGGCAGGTAAAGCAAGCCTTGGAGCAAAGTCCTGCTGCTGGATTAGTCTTGCCCCAGGCTGGGCTTCAGCAGGTTGGCTGGTGGTTCATCATGCTACATTACTTTGTGTACTGCTCTATGAATTCATTTGTGGCAGACTGGGAGAATATGCCTGTTCTTCCTAAGCCCTTGTGTGCAAGTGCTTTCAGCTTGCCAGCACAGTAAATTAAACTGCTGGTGGAAAGACACAGATCCTGCTCTAGAAGATGAGCTCTTCCAGCTGTTAATGCAAGTCAGATTTTGGGACAGGGAGCAAAAGGGAAAAAAGTGGTAGAGGAAGGGTATGAGACTTGGTGGAAGGAATTTTGGCAGTGGGTTTTGCCCTGACAAGCAGCAGGGTGCCTTGCTAAGGAGATAATGCAGGCTGCATGCAGGCCTGGAGTCATGGAGACAGCTGATGAGAGTTTGGGCTTTGCCAAACAATAACATTTGTAGCACACACGCTGAGAAAAACCCACCAGAGAGGTGTGAAAAAGTAACTTTCTGGAGAAATCCCTTATGGAGTAGTTACTGACCCCTCTCAAAGTGTGCTAGCGCATGTGCAGACACCTGGACAGATTCCTCTTGCTGTGAAGGATGTCACTGTGTACCCTCTACTGTAGCATTTTCCAGAGTGTCCACCACAAAGTATCTCATGGACTCAGCTTCTGAGCTGCTCTAGCATTGCTTCCTATAGGCTTCTTGTTTAGTTATTCCCCAGGAACAGACACTTAATCCTTAGTGATGTTAACTACCTTGGGAGCAACAATACTTATGGGACCCTACGAGACAACAAGAGTGCAGGAGGAATTGAGCACAGTCTGGAGATGGGTGCCCAAATGCTATCGAATATCATTAATGTGAGGGGGTTGTGCATTGCTCTCCATGGCTTTTAAGTACACATCATCAAAAGCACCCTAGCCGGCTTTAGGGAAAGCACAGTCAATAGGTTGAGGGAGTAGATCTCTCCCCTCTGCTCAGCCCTGCTGAGACATATCTGTAGTGCTAGGTTTACTTCTAGGCTTGAAGAGAGACCTGGATATACTGGATTGGGTCCAGCAAAAAACCACAAAGATAATTAAGGGATTGGAGTGTTTTACATAAAACTGGGGCTGAAAAAGCTGGGACCATCTATCCTGGAGAAGAGAAGGTTCAAGAGGGGATTTTATCAAGGTGTATAAATATCTGAAGGGTAGGGGAGCCAGTAAAGATGGAGCCAGACTCTTTTAATGGTGTCTATTAGTGGGACAAGAGGCAGTGGACGCAAGCTGAAATACAAAGAAGTCCATCTGAATATAAGATAAAACTGTTTTTACTGTAAGTTTGGTCAAACACAGGAAGAGGTGTCCTGGAGAGTCTGTGGAGTCTTCATTGTTGGAAATATTCAAAACCCAACTTGATGTGGCAGTGAGCAAGCTGCTATATTTGACCCTGCTGAGTGCAACAAGGTCAGACTGGGTGACATCCAGAGGTCCTTTTCTTCTGCAGCCATTCTGTGACTTTCTGTCCTTTGAAATAAGGACTACAGTGCTAAGCCAGCTTGTCTTTGCACAAGACTGATGGAGTAGAAGTAAAAGTCCGTAAGTGTACAAGTTTTCTTCATCACCTTTTGAAGTAGCAGTCAAAGAAAGCTGATGTCTTATACTTGGATTTTAGTGAGACTCATAACACCTTGGCTATCTTTACCAACTATCCTTCAATGCTAAAGCCAGTATGCTTTATAGTCACTGATGTTAGCAAACCTGTGCTAAGGAAAAAGAAACAATTGCAGAATATTTCCAGTCTCGGGCAAGAGGCAGGATGTCCAAGATTGAATCCGTCTGAAAAGTAATTTCCTTCTGATATAAAAGACATTCTTTTTTTAATTCTCCCTCCTGCAAATACCACTGCTTTCTTATTCACTTAATGGGCCCAAATATCAGCCAGCAGAAAGTGTCTAACTTGTCCCAAGGTAAGTATCAACTTATAACCATTATGCAAATATGTAGTTTTATGCAAGTATGTGGCACTTAAATGAATGTTGTCTAGAAACAAAATAAATGCTAGCAGCAGTTTCTTAACATTTTCTATGGAGGGGAAAATAAAAAAAGTCCGTATTGAGAATATCTTAGCTAAAAGTGTGAAAAAGGCTCTGCTAACAGTAAAGGTTGCTGTCTCCCTCCTTGTTCCTTTTTTATGCTTGTATATCTGCCCATGGCACGGTAATGCAGGTTGTTTATTTCTCCAAAGAAATTGCTGCTAAATGATTCTTGTCACTTGGAAAAGAAGATTAGTGAAGAAGAAGAAATTAACATTCTCTGTGAAGTGCTAGTTCCCTTAAGTGTCGTCTTAGCTGACGCTTTAGTTATGGGCACCTTTACATAGCAGAATAAGGTGGGTTCAGGAACATTCCTTACATAAAGGAATCAGGGAAGCCTGTCCCTTTAGTCCCTCTCCACTCTCATAAAGAGATTATGGGTCCTGAAGCGTGCGACTGTGGGTTTGCCAGCCAGACTGCCTCAGTAGAGAGGGCTTGGTACCTGGCCCTGTAATGCTTTCAGGTTAGCCTAAGTGCATCCCAGCATTTTCCTGGAAAGGTGCTTCTCCTTCAGCTATTTTGCTCTGGAAGCTGCTGACAAGGTGGTCATGTCATGCCCAAGGATTGCACCACAATCTAAAAAGAAGGTAAAGAGGAAGAGCCGTGTGCTAAGCAGAAAGTATCTGCTCCTTGTGAGCCCAGTGTCCTTTTTGCTTCAGAACCATTCGACAAAAGGGGCTCTGAGAAGCCTCCAAGCCTCCAGTAGGACTGCAAGTTGTGGTAATCACAGGGTCTGCTCTTCTCTTTGTGCAAGCAGCAAAGGAGGAAGATACAAATGCAAATGAGGATGTCTTCTGTGACAAAGGAGACTAACAGCACCCAATGTCTGGCTTGTACAAGTGATTATTAGCACTTTTTTGTGCACTTCCAAATGCAAAATAGTTGCTGTTCACAAAAATGAATGACAATAAGGTTTACTGCTTATTATTATATCTTTCATTTCTAATACAAACTATGGAATGTAGGATATAGAGAAATATTATGGGAAACATTGCAAGATTACCAGAAAAGCAGGTGAGCATTTTTCATATAGGAATATAGAATAATGGCAACCATAATAAGTTCGAAAAGCCCCAGGTAGTGTGCAAACAATAAAATGCTACAAAAGTAATAAATCCACAAGGTTATGAGTACAAGAACAATGATGCAAATGTTTCAAGTCCTATTTGGCTTGAAGCATTTTCTTCTAGGTCAATGGTTCGTATAAGAGGTAGGCAAACACAGCAGAAGATTTTGTGTAAATATTTGTTTAATGTTTTTAATGAATTCACTTAGCTTGTGTTTATTTTCCACTAATATTGTAGCACAGTGGTTCCCAATCTGCTTCAGATTATAGAAAGCCTGATACCATAAAAGGGGAGGATGGATGAATCCCAGGCCATACACCCTTGTTGCAGTGAATGTGTTTTGTGGCAAGAAAGTTCATAATATGATTCATTTTAAACAAATATTGGCAAACTGGTCAAAGAAATCCAATTCTGTATTTGTTCACATGAGAATTTGTACCATATGCTTTGGATATAGGAATAGCATTTATTCTGTCCAGGAACAAGCTTGTACACTGAATCATCACTAAGCCTGGGAATTACTATTTCAGCTTCAAATATTCAGAAAAAGGATGTGATTCACAGATATCTGTTCTTAGTGAAAATGATTTCAAAAAATGTAGGAACACTGGTATTTGCACGAACTATTAGTAAAAACAGAAAGATGAAAAATACATTTAACAGCTGAGGCACTACTACCAACCACATATTATATTACATTTTAGCTATTACTTTCAAATACACTCTGTCCTAATCTGCAATGCCTGATGGCTACTCACAGGTGTCTATGGAAAGACTTTTGCTCAGCTTCTACAGGAATAGTCTTGCAAAAACAGCACGCCAGACACAATCTGGAGTGCCTGGCAATATAGACAGGAAGCCATGGGGAGACAAGAAATCTTAATGTTTAGTCCCCCCCTTTCATGTGGCTCTTAGATAACACACTGCTGAAGCACCAGTGTTAAGTAGGACTTGGGAAGGCAGAGAACATCAGTGTTCTAGCAGAGTGGCAATACACCTCCTTTAAATATATTATGTTGCTCACACGGGCTATTGCCAGGCTAAGACATAATAAATTTCTCCCTTTTCCTAAGGCCTTAGGAAAAGGCAGCACCATCAAATTCAGTTTCAGGTTTAGCAATGCCCAAATTCATTATCCAGCATCATCCCACCACCTGTACCATGGATTCTTGCCCAGCAAATTTCCTTTAGGAATTTCAGCTTCTCACTGCTCAGTGTGGTTAAGTTTTTGCTGGGAGGGGGATGTTTCCAAGGCTGGAAAGAAAATGGTAGTGAAGTTCCTGCTAAAATAAATCTCACTCAAGCCAAGGGTACTGGGAAATGAACGACTAATATCTAACTATGTTGGCCACGTTCCTGTGTAAAGGATCTACAACAATATCCAGAAAGCAATAACCTAGATGATACAATTTCAGTCACGATTTTGGATGCAGAAACAGTAATAAAACTCACCCTTCCCATAATCACATGCAATTTATTAACCACAGTGGCTAAAGAAAGCCTTTTGTTTCTGGTGTTGTTATAAGAAGAACTACTTTGGTATAAGCATATATTTTTAAAGGCCATTAGTTCCTGGTAAAACACTGATTTCTCAAGTACAGGAATCCATCTCTCAGTTTATGAAACTATAACTACAAGAATTTCCCAATTTTAAATAATATTTTCACAGACTAATAATCTGATCTGATGATTGCCAAGATAGCTCAATCTATTTGGAGACTAGTGATTTAGGAATGCATGACAATATAAGGAACTAAGTACAGTATCCGTATCATAATATGCCTGCCACTCTCTCCAAAAAGTCTTGTGTCCTGCAAATTATGTCCATCAAAAAGTTCCTGGGCCTTACTTCATTCTGATGTGAATTCAGGTACAAGTCATATATGGATACAAGTCAGTATGATTTTGCTGATACACAGCACTATGGAACAGATATGTGGCTCAACGTGTATTTGGTCTTACAAATAGGAATAAACACACTCACACACATGTGTTTACCTGCATAAAACCAACACTGAAGTACATCAGGCTGCAATTTGGGAAATGCCAGAGTCACGTTGATCTTGGAAATTCCAGATTTAAGTTTCCTGCCAGGTGAGCAGGTGAAACACCAGATGACTAAAACATTTCAGAAATTCCATTCTCTGGAAGGTAAGTACATACACATATATGCATTACTTCTCTATAGGAAAAAAAAAGTTACATTTTGAATGAAATGCTGCATTTTCTTCCTAACCTTAAGGGCAGTGAAGGGAAGAATCACAGCATCACAGACCCTTCCAGACAGCCTTTTCCTCTTCTGGCCCCCACCGATTCCTACCCTGATGTCAGAGTCCTACTATCCCACAGGAGAGAGCAGTCTTTCCTGCTCTCTCCATCTTTGTAATGGTTTTCCCACTCTCTGCCTTCTCTTCCCTGTTCCACTCCTCTGGGATGTGGCCAGGACAATTGCCTAGTCTTCAGACATCCCAGCTTCATGATCCTTGCTCACCACATTGCTTTCCCCTCCTTTTTCCCCCCCATTTTTTGTTCAACTTCTCCAACCCTACATACCCTATCCTTTTCAGTGCTAGCTCTACTCTTCTTCCTCTTAAAATTTATGGTATCTTCTGCCTTCTCCTGTCCTCACTTTGTCTCTTTGAATACTTTTCATATGTCATAATGCAAAACCCTCTTAGATCCTCTGCACCTCCCATGAGATACTTGTCCTTTAGCCTCTGGCTAAGTGCCCATTTCTTTCCCCAGGAGACCTAAATCCCACAGATCCAAATTCTAGGTGTTCTTTCTTGCTAGACCTTTCCCCACCTCCCAGCTTCTGCCCATTCCAGCATCTCTAGCATATTGCAGCAGTATAGTCACAAGATAAATGCCAGTCACCCACAGACACCATTGGACTATAATTAATGTGGGTGGAAACTTCAAAAGAATTAATTTGCAGTAAATACTCTAAAAAGCCTGTTTCAATTTTACCTACTAAATTTCCAGACATTTTGAGGTTCAGGAGGTATGGAAAAGCAGATTATCTTAAAATTCTACTCCATATAATAACATTTGCTAAAAGGATCACATAGGCAAAACAGACAACACAATGGATTTTACCCTAGCCCTGTTCTAGGAAATGCCTGAGCATGTTATTAGAACAATAGTCATAAAAATGGATAATAATAGATTTTTGGATCCAGTGAATATAGAACTTTTCAGTTCACAAAGTGAAAATTTGAAAAGGTTAGTTACAATAAAATGACCGTTTTGCTGTTAGGAGTGTTTGGCTTACCAGCATGGACAATGGTAATTGTGTTTGTGAGTACGCAGTTTTAAAATCCATTCTTCATATTTTGCTTTATTTGTTTAAATCTGTTTTTCATCTTAGTATATATCACAGTACTATTTGCATGATGGTAGCATGTTTAAAAGCTTCTCATATTTCAAAGTTCTTGACAAGCCCACCATTCTTCAACTTGTAGGACGTTGTCCTGGCTCCCTCAGGATCATGAGGAACTAAGCTACTGACTCCTCACAGGACCACACCTTCTGTTCCTGGGCTCAAATACAGCAAAAAACAGGTAGATTTACGGGCACTGAAGAACATGCTATCTGCTACTAAGACTGAAGATTCTTCCTTCTACATTAGTTAGGCTTGTGCTGGTGTTTTTCTTGAGTCGTTCTTGATTTCTAGAGCTTTCTACAGCATATACACACTCCTACACATGGTACACACATAGTATGTAAACCCACAGATTATGTTTCTTTTGCTCTGTGAAAGACAGCTAGCTATCCATTTCCCCACTAAGATGATAAAACTGTAATTTTAGTGACTGATTCAGAGAACTGTTTGACTTTTAGGAGAATCATGCAGATTTGTTGAGGGTCAACAAGAATTTTGTGTAGACATGCTGTTTGATTAAGGAGCTGACTATGTGTCTTAGTTTGAAAGACA
>WBMZ01018048.1:0-17196 GCA_013400975.1 Atrichornis clamosus | reverse complement strand
CCGCCCCCTCCCCGCCCGCGGGCGCCGAGAAGCCGCGCGTCCCCCCGGACAGCGGGGACGGGTGGCGGGGCGAGCGGCCCCGCAGCGAGGAGGACAACGAGCTGAGCCTGCCCAGCCTGGCCGCCGCCTACACCTCCATCCTGCGGGCGCTGGGCGAGGACCCGCAGCGGCAGGGGCTGCTCAAGACGCCCTGGAGGGCGGCCACCGCCATGCAGTTCTTCACCAAGGGCTACCAGGAGACCATCGCGGGTAGGGAGCGCGCCCGGGGCGGGAGGGCTCCGGGGATGCAGAGCGTCCTGCTGGGGCACCGGCCGAGGGGCTGCTTTATTTCTTAGAACGGGCCTCCTCGTTACCCCGTCACCGCATCACCCCTCTGGTGCCCTCTTGTCATCACCTGTATGGGCTAGAAACACCTGTGGTCTCGCTGCTCCTCCCTCCCCAAATATCTCGGGTATTTTTTTTTTTTTTTAATTAAACTCTGTGCTGGTAAAGTTCTCATTCTGTAGTAAACTTCTGGTCTGGGTGAGCAGAGTAAGTGCTTTTGGTTTCCCTCTTCTGCTGTAAACTTTTTAAGCTCTGGCATAGGGAGTTGTGGGTTGTACCTCCCTTCTTCCCCGGGTGAGTGAGACAGTGTTCCGACAGGGTGGGAATATTTGTTTCTATTAGCAGACCTAAATGGTTTGAATTTTCTCGGGAAAAGTCCTGTTCTGCTGATGCTTTAATCAGGTGAGGTTTTTCAGAGGTGGGAATGAAACTTAAGGAAGCAAGGTAAGGAAAAAGGAGGAGGACAGGGAGGTCCCTTCCCCAACTCAGAGTCCCAGCAGCAAATGCAGGTGTGGAGAGGTACCCCAGGTGAGTGTCTCTGCTTGCTGGATGAGGGCATGAGGAGAGGAACTGGGTGGGATATGTTCTCCCCATCACTGGCAACTCATGGTTCCAAGGCACGGTAAATACTGCTTGAAAATCTAATTTTTTTCATCACTTTTCCTCTTCTCAGTCTCATGACTAAGGACTGTACCCAGTACAAACAATAAAAAAGGGTCTGGAGAGCTTGGGAATTCCCCCTTCTGCTCCTTCTTACAGTAAAAGGCAAGTTCCTGTTAGTAAGGGATGCAAGGACTGTCACAGGGATCTCTGAGTGTGGATGAGGAAGGGGCTGGTCGTGCTCTTCTCTCTGGAACACAGCACTGGTGTGTTGAGCCTGCCCCAGAGCTGCATCAGGCTGTTGCAGCTGAATGCAGAGGCTGAACTGTGCTGATTGATGGCATCAGGGAGCTCCTGCTGACACCTCAGAGTCCTCTTCTAAGTGCACTGTGCTTCAACTTAAAGGCTGCCTTTTGTGTTTAGTTTCTTTTTTGCTTCCTGGCTGTTGACTCTTTTGAAATCAGATTACACACAATTTCCAGCGTTAACTTACTCACGGCCAGCTTAAACTCTCATGCCAGTGTTGTGTCCCAGCTTCCCCCAGGAATACCTTTTCTACCTTGGAAGTCATTTTGCCTTTCAGATCAAACCAGGTTTTTGGGTTCCCATCTGGAAATAGGCTCTGGACTGCAGTGGCCATCCTTGTTCCTCTCTTAGTCCCGCTGCATGGTGTGTGTGAGGTGAGGTTTCATCAGGGTTTCACAGCATCATCCTTTGTTTATTGGAATGAGCTTTCCTCATTTTACTCTGTAAAACGCAGGAATTCTCTCAGTCATCCTGCCAGGCTCTACCAGAAGGAATTCTTTTAGTGATAGTTTGAGCGTGAATTTTTCTGGTGAACCTGGATGAGGTTGCTGCCCTTCTTAAGTCCTCTCTTATCTTGCTGCCAGTTTTGTGTGCACACATTACCTCTAGTTATTTTTAAAACTTTTTTTCTGCTCCAATGTGGATTCTCTGGGATCTCAAGGGTCTTCTAATCTCTCACATACATTTCATTAAGCAGAATAGTTCTGGATTTTCCCCTCCTCTGAATATCCATACCTGGGAGAGAGCTGTATTATATCTAAGGGTAGAAAATGTCTTGGGTGCTCTGCTCTTGGAGTGCTTTTTTATTTTCTTTTTAGGAAAACATGTGAAGCTGTGATATTAATATTCCTTCCTGTGTCAGGTGGGGAATCCTTTTACTTTCCACTTTACCCATCTCTTTTTCCAGGGTGCTCACCTTCCACTTTTCCCACTCTTCCTAGCCAAGCAGAAGGAAGAGCTGTTGCTGAAGGACAAGCCCACAGCAGCCAGCAAAACAAGTAGTGGGTGAGGAGTTGGTTAAGACAGTCAATACGGAAGTAAATTCTGCTTGGGAGAATTTTAAATACCTTGTGAACTCTAGAGCCAACAACTACAAAGTATTTGGGCACAGAGCAGCTGTGGGACTGCTGCTGTCTCTGCTGCAGCATCCTGGTGTGCTGTTCCCTTGGCTATGCTAATCCAGCTGTCTGCCTGGCCTGGCTGTGAACTAGGCCAGGAACTGGCTTGTAAAAGAGAAACCAAACCAAAACAACCCCAAGCCCTCCTCAAAAACCTGACAAAAAGCAGCCCTGACCTCTTGTTTTCTCAGGCTTATTTTGCAGCTTAGTCAGCTCCTCATGTGGCACTGTCTGGGTAGGCAGAGGTTAAAGCAGGGATTTGCAGGATGTGTTTGAGGGAGTGTTTCAATTTTATCCCTGTAACAGGCGGATGGGACTGTCACAATAGCTGCCAGCTCTGTCTTTCCATGAAAGGTTCTTCAGGTAAGAGCTGGGTGGTGGTTGTACAACCACATGGCCAGAGGCAAAGTGTGTTGCAACAGGTGCCCGCTGAGCTCACAGACCTTGCCAGGGCGTGGAGGTGCTGCCAGACTGTAGAGCCAGGAAGGAGTGACACAGGCGAGCCAGGGTAGTGAACACCAGTGCAGTGACAGGCTTTAAAACCAGCCCTCTGACCCTGTCTGCTGGAGCCTCTGCCCTGGGGAGGCAGGAGAAGAGCAATTAATTTCTAACGGTGTTTTCATGTTCCATAAAGGAACACAAGGAAAGATGTGATAGATATGTAACCAAATTATAGAATTGTTTAGATTGGAAAAGCACTGTAAGATCGAGTCCAGCTGTTCCCCCAGCCACCACTGAGCCACGTCCCCAAGTGCCACATCCACGTGGCTTTTACATCCCTCCAGGGATGGGGACTCCACCACTGCCCTGGGAAGCCTGTGCTAATGACTGACCACCCTTCCAGAGAATTTTCCTAATATCCAACATAAATCTCCCAAGGCATAACTTGAGGTCATTTCCTCTTGTCCTGTCCCTGTTCCCTGGGAGCAGAGCCCGACCCCCCCTGGCTGCCCCCTCCTGTCAGGGACTTGTGCCGAGCCAGAAGGGCCCCCCTGAGCCCCCTTTGCTCCAGAATGGGCCCCTTTCCCAGTTCCCTCAGCTGCTCCTGCTGCTCCAGCCCCTTCCCCAGCTCCGTTCCCTTCTGGAGAATGTAAAATTGTCAGTCCACTGCTGGAGGTCTGTGTTTGGTGTGCTTGACTTAAATCTCACTTGCTGGGGGTTGGACTAAATGGCCTTTAAGGATACTTCCCAGCCCAACCGTTCCATGATCTTTTTGGTTACTGTGTGTCAGAACATAAAACATTTGGAGGTGGTTAAATGTTCTTGTCATTTGATCTTCTTTCCTGGGTATTGTCACTTTGCTTCCATGACACCTGACTGTATGTGTACGTTTATACTCCCCGTAGCTTAACTTTGTAGTGTTGTAGGGAAGATAACATCTAAATTTTGTCCCTTCTCTCCATTCAGGTTTGTGAATAGCAGAGATTCTGCTTTCCAGCTTCCTCTGTGTGTATTTCCTTGCTTGTTTTCAGCAGTGCAGAGTGACAGTGCTCCTGCTCTACCCCTTATTCATCTTTGCTATCTGTGTTCTGCAGCTGCTCAGTGCTGTGTGTCAGAGCCATTAGCAGAGTTTACTTGTTAAATATCTGTATCTGGCTCTTTCTGTTAATTCCAGATCGTCATTTATTAATCCTGGCTTTACTAAAGGCCTCAACCTCTTTCATTGACAGAATGCATTCAAATGTGCTGTTCTCACTTCTGTAGTACCAGTCACCAGACTTTGACTGGAGTGGCAAGAATGCCTCTAGTGATTTCAAATCAAATCCACCTGGGGACCAGATTAAAAATCCTGACAGCTCAGTACAGACACTTGAGCATCAGTGCAGCCTCACAGCTGTTGCAACAGAAACCTCTCAACGTATTGGTAAGGATGGCAGAGCAGAACAGTTACCAAAAAAGTAACTTCTAATTTCATGCAGTGACTCTGTATGAGCATCCAAGAACATGTTTTCTTTTCCAGGGTCAGATCTGTTGACTTCTTACTTCCGGGTATAAATTCTATTTCAGAATAGTCCCCTTGGTTAATGAAGGGTAACAGCAGGGCTGTGATAGCCACGTGCCTTTGGCTTTCTTATAGGTGGTTCAGGCAACTCCCTGCCACACGAAGGTTAAACCTTGTCCCTCCTTTTACTAAAGGCTCAGTGCTGTGCTCAGGGGTGCTGTCTGTGAGTCTGTATATAAATACTACCAAGCACAATGTGCAAATGCAGCAGACGAGTGAATAAATGGAAAGACAAGGTTGCAGACAGCTCTAAGTTCTAACTGAAGCTGAAGGTTTCAGACCCAGGCAACTGGTAAGTTACAGGAACAGTGTCAGTGATTCTGGCTTTGGAAGGTGAATCATAAATGAGTTGGTTTGGATTGTGTAATCCTGTAGGAAGCATTAGGCACAGGGTTGGACGAGCTGCCTGCGTCTGCAGGAGGAACTGAAGTTGTTCTCATCAGCCATAAGCACTCTAAGAAAAACATGTTCCCCAGACTGCTGGCTGGTGATGGTGAGAGCTGCTACCAGAGAAGTCTCCCAGCCTTTATTCCTGTGAGCATGGCAGCGTTCAGGCCTGTTGGCAGGTTCAGCTGTCCTTTCAGCGTGTTTAACAGGGAAATGAAAATCAGAAATACTGGGAAGGGATAACTTTGCTTCCTGAACCTCTGTGGTTCAAGATGCTGGAAGCTGAGTGACTCTACTGTGCAGCTTTTATTGCAAAGCAAATAACTAGTTAGGTCTTTTCCTCACTTATTAATTTTTATGCTTTTCCTACATTGAAGGGTGAAAAATTAAACCTTAATATTCTTTTCTTCTTGTCTGTGTGGATTTGGTATTTTTATAGAGGATATCAATGGCGTAAGCTCATAAATTTTTCCAGCCTGCTCAGTTTGCAGTGCTGAGAGGTGCTGAGCATCGCTGTGTCAAAACACACAGTGCCTTAAACAAACAAGGCTGTTTGATCTGCAGCTCTGCCCTTTGCTAGGAGCTGGTGAGGTGCCGTATTTTCCTGGAATCGAGGTACTGCTGGTTCGCCCATGAGGACATGGACGCAGCAGCCTAATCAATTAACAACTGAAACATCAGCATTGTTGTGCTCAAGCCGTGGTTTGTTTCTTGTAAACCAAAGGGTGGAAGATACAGGGTTGTTCAGAGTTAAGTTTTTGGGTGTTTCTTTCTTCAACCTCTGCCCCCACATAAGTGAAGCCAACCATGCTGAAACACACATCAAATGCAGTGAAACTTCTGCTGGGAACTGTGGCTTTTCTGGATCATTTTCCCTGTCTGCTTGAGTAACACTAAGCTTTTTTAGGGTTTTCTCAGGGATTTACTAAATGTTGTAACCTCTTGGATCAGAACTGTTACAAGCTCCTGATCTTTCATGTTGCTCTTCCAAAGTGTTGTTTTGTCTTTGGTTTTTCCTCTGTTTCAGTTTCAGGAAGAAATGTGGACGAGCACCTTCTCTGACATGAGACATGGAAATGGTTATTGAAACCCTGATACATTTTAATGAGCATCTCCATAATGCTGCATTCCCTCATATTAATAAACCTCCTGGCAGAGGACAACTTCTAGAACCTAATCTTGGCTTCATCTGTCTGCAGTAGCTGATCTCTTATGAATCCAGTCTCACTGCAACATGGAAGGTGTCTGACAGGAAAGCAAACAAATCTGTACAAATCATGGCCAGAATTAGTTGAACAGCAATAATGCTTTTCCTCTATCTTTGCTTCTATGAAATGTCCCTTAAATCACACGTCTGGTTCACCTCCCTTCTGGTAACTGAGGGATTAAGCTTTGCTTCTGGAGCAAATGTTCCTGTCTGAAGTGGAATGTCTGTTTCTAGTCCTTTGGTGATGAAATCTGAAATGGTACCCATAAACTTGTAAATTCTTTTGTCTGAGGTTTCTCTTAGTTCCTGCTAGGAAGGTGTGTTACGGCAAGTGCTCATTTCTCTGCATCTTCTGATCTCTATTACCTATTTAAATAATCATGTGGCATCTCAGGCTGTGGTGTCTCTTTCTAGAGCTCTTCAGGACTTCTTGAAGCAAATGACACACCCAGAGCCTTTCCTTTCTTAGCAACCTGAAGTCTAACTTCCTGCAGCAGCACAAGCCCTTTACATTAATGTTTTTATAGCCTGATCCTCTGTATGTATAATAAATTCCTGGTACCTTTGTAATGCTCAAAGGCTGCACTAATTTTCTTGTTGCTTGTCTGGAATATTTCCCCTTGCTGCAGTTACCTGTAGGGTCATCACATGAATACATTTTTTAAAGTCAGTTTTGACTCTACGTTTTACTGCTTACCCAGCAGTAGCTGAAAGGTTTTTACAGCAGTTTCCTTCCAGATTTCATCCTGACCCTGTCACACATTCAGCTGTTAACTCGTGTCTCCTGCTGCCAGCCACATCTGTCCTCAGCTGGAGAGGAGCTCCTGGGAAGGGCAGTCAAAAATATCTACCGGCATTCCCCAGGTGGTTCTGCCCCAAAGACCAGTTAGCCTTTGGTCCCTGGCTCATGGCACTGCTCTTCTGGAGCATCCTCCAAACCACGACCTGCTCCTGGTTCATGGGCGGTCCTGCCTTTGGTGTGGGTGTAACTCTGTGTTCCTGGGGGAGCAGGAGATGCCTGGGCTCTGCCTGTGGTGGGTGTTGGTGTGGTGTGAGTTGTCCCACCACCCTCACAGGACGTCATCCTGCCTTGGCCTGAGCCCATTCCTGCCCTGCCTGTGGCAACCTGTGGCGCTTGCGGGTCACCGTGGAGAGCACAGGGCAGTGGGGACAGCCTGGACCTGTGCAGTGGGTGTCAGGAGAACCCTGCGCCTTTTGCCTCTGCCAGCAGGGATGAGCTCAAGGAGCAGTGTCAGGGAATTCCTGAGGCTGCTTTCCTCCCGCTGGCACTGAGCAATCTGCAGTTAAATTGGAGCTGTGAGCCGACTGAACACCACGGGGAAGTGCTTTAACTCCCAGTGAGAACAACCTGCATCACTTCGCTCTTCAGTCTCCCAGGCAGAGTAAAAAGATCTGAAGTGCTGTGAAGCTGCTGCAGTGCTGCCATCCTTCATCCCCTTCACCTCCTGGGCCCATGCTGGGTGGGCTCTGCCTGCTTTGGTTGCCAGAGGTGCTTTTGCTTTCCTGTGTCACATTAAAGCCATGCAAATAGTTTCTATAGCAACAGGTATCTTTGCTGAGCTCTGACGCAAAATCCTGAAAGGTCTTTCTCATTCTCTCTTCATCCAATTCTGATTTTTTTCTTTTATCAGCTCTTTTTGAAGATAAAGGGCAAATTAACTCTGCCCTGTTTCAGGAGTTAACTTGCAGCACCAGGTGACTGTTCAGTTTTAAGAGCCCACTGAAGTTTCTACACCAGGAACTGAACTTTGAAGCTGTAGGAAAAATCAGCTGCAATAATCTAGAGAGTGCCCTGACTGTACAAAATATGGAACCAAACTAGTGAAGCAGGCAGCATGGCCTAGTAGGTAGGATGAAAGAGTGGGAAAAGGGACAAAAATTTTGTCCCCAGCTTTACTTCTGGCCTGGTTAAACTGAGGCTGTTTCCTCTTCTGTTCTTTCAGCTCTGTTAAATTCTCCAGAATGTGTGCTGCAGGATACAGGCTGAGCTTGTCAGGGCCATGTTTGATGCTATTGCAAAGGGAAAATCTTAAAAAAAACCCAACAAACCAACCAACTAGAAAAACCTCTCAAAAGGAAAAGGCAGACAAATTTAGATAAAGTGGTATTGCCTCCCTGCACAAGGTGTTTGAGTCTCTGCCAGAGAAGCATCTCCTGTGTAATTACTGCAAACAACTGCTGCAGTGGGACAGGGGTAGAAGCAGCTGTGATAAGATACTCTGCTCAGTCTTTGGTCAACACGAGGCTTGGGTTCCAAAGGGGGAGGCACAGGGACAGGCAGGCTTCAAGCTATGCTTATTTTCAAGAAAAGAGGCTTGTGAAGTGTGAGCAGGAGGGACTGGAGCAGAGGAGGGGTAACTGGGGCTTGCAACAACGTGGCCATTTACTCAGGCAGTGGCCTTGAGCCTCACGTTTTGATTTCCCTTTGTGTCCTTGTATCACCTGGCACTTCGGGGGAGTGATTGGAGGGCCTGACGCTGAGCTGGTTTCTCCCTTTGTGGGCCCTGGCCCTTCTGGAGGAGTAACTGGTGCTGACAAAATCAGCACAGCTGGCTGCAGGCACAGCTGCAGGTGTTGTCTGTGACTTGGCTGCAACTTGCTGCTAATATTGAATAAATCTAAGGTGCAAAAATGGCGAGACCACTATAAATGAGAAGCGTGAAGCACCTCACAGCTCTGTGTTCCTGTGTGATTGCTTTGGCCATCAGAAGGGTTTTGTTCCTGAAGTTGCCTGTGTGGTACTTCTGAGGCCACTTGGACTTTTTTGGCTGAGCTGTAAAATAGGGATAACAGCTGTCTCCATGATACAACACAGCTCTGCAGCATCCCAGCAATAATTAGGTTATTTGGAGAAGGTTTGTAAGGATCTATTGTTATGTATTTTATACATTAATAAGTGTGCGTGTGCATCTGTAGATATATGAGGCTGCATGGCTGAAGTACCTTCTGTTGTAGCTTTGGGCCTGCTCTGTGTCACACATTGCCACGACTCTTAATGAGAATTTGGCCATTTCTGGCTGTTCTGAACAATCTGCTTTGTGAGTGTGCTGACGTAAATCCATATCTGACATCGGGCTCTGATATGCTCCTGGCAAGGCTGGTGTGAGCCGAGCTGGGGGTCTAATAACAGCAGCACTCACTCCGGAGATGCTTGTGGATCTGTTGGGATTTTGTTTTAATAACTCTGGCCATAGCAGCAGGTTTAGTGAAACCACTGTTTGCCTTTCTGCTGTGGAAATGCACGGCTGCTCAGGAGGGAGCTCAGAACCCTGACAGCTGCTCTGTCTCCCCTTCCCTCTCCTGTGAGCCTGTTCAGATCCTCAGTTTCAGGTTCTCCCTATTCCCGGATGAATTCATGGTTACACAACTGCAGTGATGCTGCCCATGCAACCAAACCCCTCTCCAGCAGTGCTTGGTGTAAACCAGACCCTGAAATTCGAAGAACACAATCATGTGCCTTTACAGGGTTGTTCCCTGGCCTTTTTCATGCTCCCTACTCCTGCTCTCTGGCCTGATCCAAAGCCTTCTGGGATTCATCCTGGCTGCCTCGCCGGTTGCCAGCCCTTCTCAGGAGGGGACGTGCGTCGCAGGCGGAACATCTTGCTCACGGTTTCCAGGGTTACCTGTGTGGTGCTGATAGCAAGCAGGAAATTAAAATGCTCCATGGTGATGATACCTTATCGACAGCAGATGGTGGCCTTTGGGTGGACGTGCGTGTCAGGGGAAGGCACAAAGGCGAGCGGAGCAGACACCACTGTTAGATTTGTGTCATCACTGCTGCAGGTGCTCCCTGGTGCAGGGAGGGCAGTCCCTGAGTGCCCTGGTTCCCCTCCTGGCCGTGGTGTGTGGGACTCTTTCCTGGAAGTAAGTCCAGGGAGTCAGTGTGGCTTCAAACTAACTTGTTTGCAGAGTTCTTTGTCCTTATTACCAGCCCGTCTGCACAGCTGGTTCTCTCCTGCAGTTTTCTCTCTCATATACAACTTTTCTCTCTTGTTCTCACAAAGATTTGATTTCTTGACTTGGGACCGTTCTACTTTTAAACTCTTTGAGCACAGTCCGGGTGTCTGTCATCTTTGTGGAGACTGATGTAACCTGTGTCTGGATTGCTGGGGACTTAAGGGGCTGCTAAAAGTGTAAAACCAACCAAGAATTTGTTCTGCTGAGCTCTGAGATTAGCAAAGTGTCATATTAAATGTTCCTTTTCTTATTGAGCTATCTCTTCCTCCTTCTATCTCTGTGGGGTTTCACCACCTCAGTCTTCTGCTAACTCTGTGAGGTGCAGAATTAGGCTGGAGTGTGCATCTGCCTGTCTGCTTTCAGCTCAGCTCTGGGTGCAGATCTGTCTCTGACTTTTGTGTGTGCCTAAACACCTGCTCCTGGCGTGCTACAGGATGAAATAAGAATATTTGATTTGCATGCAAAGCTTCCTTGGAGATAGTGATGCTGGAGTTGAAGCGTTTGGAGAAACCACTGTGATGGCTTAGTTTTTCTCTGACCTCAGGCTCGGCTTTGCTTGTGGAAGCACCAGTGGAAGCCCACTTTGAGAGGAGCCCTCCTCCTCAGCACTGGCTTCGTCACCTCTTGTCTTAATTGCACTTAAGATGTCAGTAATTCTGCGAAGATCAGTTCTAACCTGTGCCCAAGCTATTGTTTGAATAAACCACTCCAGGCTGACCTTGCTGCAGCACGTAGGGAGTCTGACAGTGTGGCAAACATGAGATCATACACAAACCAGAACGTACTCACGATGTTATTCCTTACTTGCCTCCCAGACCTTAACCCAAAAACCTGTACCCCTGAGAGAGAGATCTGCCCTTGCTACAAGGTTCCTCAAGGTACTGGCTGCTAGAGCCTGCTGTGCTTTTTGCATTTATTTTTAATGCAAATGTTTTAATTTCAGATGTTCTGAACGACGCCATCTTTGATGAAGACCATGATGAGATGGTAATTGTGAAGGACATAGACATGTTCTCATTGTGTGAGCATCACCTCGTTCCATTTGTTGGAAAGGTAACTCTCCCTCACAGAACAAATGTGGGAATGCACAATAAAAGACCTAAAGTACATGTAAAAGACTTTGTAGCTGTAGCTACAAAGCTTTTAAGGCTGTAAGTACTTGCTGCTTACAGCTACGGTTCTAGAAGTTAATCTTCAGAATACAAATAAGGAAGACCTCCTTAATGTGAGTTTTTATTTGAATTTAAGCTCCTGAAATATAATGCTCAACCTTTCCTACTCTAAGTAATCTAATGGTTTCTGACATCTCATATCAAAGCTCTTCATGAAGCAGCAGCAAGCCTTGAGGGCAGACATCTCGATATTAAACCAGCTCACCCTGCACACGGGCTCTGTCACGGATTTAGCTCCTGCCTCAGAGCTATCCAGTGCACACTCATCTCTGAAACCCCCCATGAGTGGAACAAACTCATTAAGCAGCCCTGTCTTAATTTCGTGAGCCTAGTCAGGGAGAGGGTGGCCAGAACTGAGGATGCTTGATTTGGGACTCCCATGAAAAGGGCTGGTGTTTCAGAGGGTGTTGGAATTGTGATGCCAGCTTTAAAAAGGAAATAAAAATTCTCCAGTTAACCACTGTAAAGGTGATGAAGAGTTCTGAGTGGATAGTCCCTGCTGCACATCTTAGCCTCTTCACTCCCTTACCAGCACAGGAGGATGGAGCTCAGTCTGATCCTTCTGTTACCACAAAGTGCTCACAGGTCCAAGAGTAGCATGTGCTTGTGTTGTCTATAAAATTCAACCTGTGCCACATATGTTCCAAGCAAATTGTCTCCCAAAAATAAAATACACAAACAGAAACCAGCTGTTTATTTAGTTTCATCTGCTTTCTTTTCTTGCTGTTAGTGTTCTACTCTGGAAAATGGGATAACCTCTTTTTCTGTGCAAGCTTTCTGTTGTGCCTGTTATTCTTGGTTGTGTGTATTGTGTATATTCTCTCTGTGGCAATGTGTGGTTTTTTTTTTTTTTACATCCAACTGTTTAGTCTGTGTGGTTTGGGGAAATCTCCTCACAAGCACCAAATTGGTCCTGCTAAATGACTTGGTATGGCTCTAAATATTCAGAATAACCATTGTCCTGTTGAGTGCATCAAACAGGCTGCAAACACTGACCTGTAGGTCTTGTATTTGCAGTTCTGACTTAAAGGAGATTAAGAAAATTTGCAAAAATATGGGGAGCAGGATTCAAGCCTTATTTCTAAGTCGTGTCTCTCACTTGGTTGGAAATGTTTCATGTCTTTTCAGGTGTCAGTGGGTTGATTACCCAACAGAAGTGATAGGAATGAGCAAGTTAGCCAGGTAATCAGGTGCACTGCAGGTACAGCAGCACAGGATTCTGAGATGGGGCCTCCAGGCAAAGCCAGACTGCCCCACTGGCACTCCTCTGCTGTAGCTTGGCTAATTTTTCCAGTTTCTGGTACAGTGGCACAAATATTGGTTTATTCCACTGGAATTCAGTAACCTGCATGGCTTTCTGAAAACAAGGAGCTAAATGTCTTTCCCTTCATATCTGAGCACTGTTCTACGAAACTTCTTCCAATTTAGTGCAACTACATGTTCAGCAAATCCATATTCAAGCCGGATGGAAGCTGAGTTAATCGTCAGTGATCTATGATGCTACAGGAAAAAAAATCAAATCAGGAAGTGCAGCCTGATTTTTGGTGGCAAAGTACTTCTTGCCATCAGAACTTTGACTGGAAGTAAAGTACAGTCCCTCTTCCTTCCACTCCCTAAACCCATTTAAAGTCTTGAAAGAAAAGAATGTTTATTTTAGACAAATAGTGCTGTGCTCAGTAATAGACTGCCTTTGTACCCAAATGTAGCAGTACTCAGTAGCATTCCTGAGCCTTGGAACATAAGCCTTGGCTCTTGAAGAGCTGTGATTTTTCTCAACCTCAGAAAACTCACCTATTTTTCACCAGGACCTCAGCAGGCATTCACAGTCTCAGCTCCACAATTCCCCAGCATGGTGGCATGTTCCTCCCACATGCAAAGACTTCTGGACTGTTCCAGAGTTAGTTCTGGGGCAAATGCACATCTCATTGTCTATGCATGAGTTTCATATGCCCCTGGAAGTGTGGTTTTGCTGCTGTTAATGGTTGTTCTCCTCTGTCCAGGTACACATTGGTTACCTCCCTAACAAACAAGTGCTTGGCCTCAGCAAGCTTGCTAGGTAAGTGTTCTAATGAAAGTGATGCTAATTTGTAAAAAGGATTCCAGGCTGTGCTAACTGTGCTAATCCCTTTAATCTCGTCTCCCTCTAAAGCTCAGCCCACTTTGTGTCCTGGATTTGGATTTAGACCAATCCTCAGCATTGTTTTTTGTGGAGAGGACAGATAAGTCTTGGAGCTGTGCGTTAATTCACACCAGTGACTGCAGCCACCCTGCTTTTGTACATTCCTCCAGAGCACTGGGGTCTGCAGGGAGCTCTGAGGCAAAGAACGAGAGAATTTGGTCACGTTCTAAGACAGGGCGCAAAAACCAGTGGGAATTTCCAGCTATTTACTACTTGTGTGTGGATTGACTAATAAGAACAAAAATCTAAAACTTCCAAACTGTAAATGAACACATTTTATGGATATAAATGTAAAATCTAAAGTTTTCATCTCTTAGCTGACTCTTCAGACGAATTCGGCATTTCTTTTTTTCACTAAAGACGTGCTGAGAGCGCCGTGGGGTAGATTTTATAGATAAGGTTCAGCCTAAGAAACAAAGCAATTGTGATACACTTGAGAAATCCATTTTTTATGTAAAATAGCTTTTTTCCTCAGCAAGTGCCCTTGGGTCAGTTGCTGCACTGACTCTTGTTATAAAGTGACACTTCCTAGTTCAGCTGAGGAACAGGATGGTAGATCCCTTCAATAAGCAGATTGTTTGGGATCAGAGTGGAAGGGTCTCTTTTGAGAGACAAACCTAAAAACTTGGCTGCAGTTTAGAAAGACTACGTAGGTTTTGCTTATGCCTTCCCTGATCTGTCTGTTAATCCTGCTGTAGTTCCAGTAACACTGATGAGAATTATCCCTGTAAATCTGCCTGCCCGCTGGGTTTTCTTAGCAGGTAAGAAACATGCAGGATATGACAGTAAAATGTTCCAAAGTGAGCCAGCTCTGTTCTGTGCTCTGCTCCCACACCAGGGAGGTGGGTTTGGAAGTGGAAGGATCCTTGGAGTTCACATCTTTGCTGCATAACCTCGTATTGCAGGGAGGCATCTTCAGCAGAGCTTCTAGGAGTGGACATTGCTCTGATCAGGAGGCAGAAACAGGCTGGTCAATGTGTGCATTTTTTCCTGCATGTTTTCCGTGGCTGTGCAGAACTGCTGGAATTGTAGGCTGGGGTTCTGAGCTGTCAGAGCTGCAGTTGCTGGATGAAAGACTTTGCCTTCTGTAGCTGCTCACGCCTGGGGATGTCTGTGTGTGGCAGCTCATGGTTCGTGTTGCGTCTTGGCTGCATCTTTAAGTGGTGCAGGGCTGGGGTTTTTTTGAGTTGGATTTCTGAAGAGAATCCACCCTTCCTGAGGAGAATGTTCTTAGCCCGTGGTTTCATGTCTGCAGGGCTCCAATGCAGGATTAAGGATCACATTTGAAATATGCATCCATTGGTTTGTGCTGGTCTCTAGCTACCTCTGGATTGCAGATGTAGAAAGGAGCTTAAAAAGGTTGTCAGTGTTTTGTTGTTTATTTTTTTTTTTAATGCAAGTGGCAACATGATGCTAGAAGTGTCCAATTTCCCTTCTGTTTATTCTCAGTATAGAAACCTGCATCAATACGTGCAGGGCTTCCTGCACCGTGCTCAAAGGTTAAATCTTGCCTCTTAAAGTGAGGGTAAAACTCCCATATACTGCAATAATGAAAAGATTAGATCCTTGTATAACAAAATGTTCTCACTTTTGAGTGCCTGCCATGAAGAGGTGGGTGGGCCAAGTCGTGCCTCCCTTTTTGCCCTATATAATGCAACCAGTGTTCAAGCAAAGATTTGTGAGGCTGTGGGTGCTGCAGGCCTAATCTTTCATAATAGGATTAGTCTAATGTGGTGAGTTTCTGTAGTTGTGGATGACCTGTATTCAGTAAACAAACATCTTTCTCTGGATTTTAAGCTCAGGCTTGAAAATGCTCTTCCAAATAACTGTTTTTACATAAACATGCTGTTAGGGCTTCTGTGCAACAGCAGCGTGAGAATATCTGGGCATCAGCACGTTTCCTGGCCATATAGTTAATGTAAATTTTATATTGCTTTGTTTAGAATAGCTGTAACACAACCATTTCATTGCTGGAGGGGAGTTTGTGCATTTAATTCTCTCTCCAAAACAGCAGGAGAGTCTCATTGTCGGGGATGATTCTTGTAAGTGATGCCTCAGGCTGCCAGCCAGTGTCTGGCTTTTGTCTGGTGTGACCAGACAGGTATCAAAGCTTGCCATAGCAACTCCTTTTTGTGGCCACTTGACGTGTAATTAAGCATTTGAGGTTGGCATGAACAAACCTTGGAATTACAGGGCAATTATATGGATTTTCTTAAATGTGTGTGGGTTCTAGAACTGTCAGTAAGTGATGGAAGAGTCTCTTGCTTTGCCACCAATGGCTTAAATTTGAAGTCACGTTGGAGGGGACCATTAAAGGTGATCCCTGCTCTGAATGTGAAGGATGGGTGGAGAGACTCTGTTTTAAATAAAACTAATTCTGTCTCGTTGTTCTTAATTAAATTTGTGGTTAAATGCAAGAATCCAAAACATTTCTTGCTCAATTTCAGTAGCCTTCTGGGAATCCAGTATCTGCATTGTCCTTAAGGTAGCATTTGGCTTAGTCTGAAGCACAAGGAGATGTTCTCACCTCAGATCCAGGGATTAGTGTTCAGGGAGTCTTTGGACATGGATTGCCTCATAACTGGGCGATGCAGGTGGGTGGTGATACAAGGAATTCCCAACCAACTGAAGGAGACCAAAGGAAAAGTGATTTATTGCTCTAAAATAGTCTAAAATTGCTCTAAAATAGTCCCTGGGGCTACAGGTGGGGGGAAACTGTCACTAAATACAGTGATGTGCCAAGGAAAGTCCCTGAGGAATGCCAGGGTCAGTACAGTGGTCTCTTTTGAGAGTGTCAGGTTAATTGTGAAGATCAGTCAGTGGTCAGCTGGAAATAAAAGTAACGCTGTCTTTTTCTCCTTTAGGATTGTGGAAATATACAGTAGAAGATTACAAGGTAAACATGAAATTTTGGGTTTGTTTTGTGCTCTCCTCTCGTCGTCAGGGCAGGGGGCTGATAATTGAGGGTGGACTAATGGTATGGGGTTTGAGTGGAGAAAGTCCTCTTCCAGAAGTGTTTTTCTCACCTCTTTACTGTACTTAGCCCCTGCATTCCCAGTGAAAGGTAACATTTGCCTAGGAGAGTAGATGGAGACAGGAGCTGATTCTGAGGATGAATGTGCCACCAGGTAGAGCTGCCAGGAGGAGCTAAACTAGCTGGATGCTGCTGGGGATGAACTCTCCTGCAGGGATTTGGAGAGATGCCTTCAGGAATTCTTGTCTGAGGCAGTGAAGCAAGAGTGGCCTCCTGCCCCTGAGAAGGGATACAAAGCCTTGGGTTGGGCTCAGCCTGCTCCCTTTGTCCCGTGGTTAAATTCGGTCTGTTCTTGGCAGCAGAAGTCTCAGTGACCATCAGGCTGGTGAACAGAGGGTGCTAGAGCTGCAGGAAGTAAAGCTTTGCAGAACAAAGCTCACTTTTTTGTTTTTTAAATCTCCATTTCCTTTCCTTAAAAAGACAAGTTGGGTGTGTGTAATAAATGGTGCAGCAAAAAAGTTGGGAACAAACATGTTAAAAACTGAAAGAAAACAGAGAGGCAAGAAAATCTGACTGCAAAGCAGGAAATGGAGGAGCTGTTAGAACAAATTGTAGTTGGAAAGGGGAAAAGCAAAATGACTCCAAGTATAAGTGTGAAAATAAAAGGTCTGTTCCGGGATACAAATGGTAGGATGGATGGGGCCTGGAGCAGTCTGGCCTAGGGGAAGGTGTCCCTGCCCATGGTGGGGGGGTTGGAACAAGATGAGCTTTAAGGTCCCTTCCAACCCAAACCATGCTGGGATTCTGGGAGTCTGATCCCCCTGTTGTTCCCTCAGTCCAGGAACGCCTTACCAAACAAATTGCCATCGCCATCACAGAAGCCTTACAGCCCGCCGGGGTCGGCGTCGTCGTGGAAGCCACGTGAGTGACCCCAGGGGTTCTGTGGGGC
>WBMZ01018044.1:0-40276 GCA_013400975.1 Atrichornis clamosus | reverse complement strand
GGCGGCCGCGCCCCCGGCGCGGAGACAAAGCCGGGGCCGAGCGCTGGAGGCGAGCGGCGGGGGCGGCCCCGCTGCGCGGACAGGCGAGAGGTGAGTGGCGGCGGCGGGGACTGCCCTGCTGTGGGGCAGGCGGGGGCTCCCACGGTCCGGCCGGGGGTGCCCGGTGTCCGGCAGTGGGGTCCGGCGGGGGATGCCCAGAGTCCGGCTGCGGGGTCCGGCGGGGGATGTCCGCAGTGGGGACCAGCGGGGCGGCGGGGGGATGCCCGCAGTGGGATGCCCGCAGAGGAGTCCGTCGGGTCGGCGATGGGATGCCCGCGGTCGCGCGAGCTGTTTGGGGGTCCGGTCGGGGATGCTGGCAGTTTGGCAAGGAGGCGATGGGTCCAGCCGAGGATGCCCAGGCAGCGGTGGGGCAGCTGTGGGTCCGGCAGCGGGGGATGTCCGCAGCCCAGAGCGTTGGCTGAGGGTCCCTAAAAGATGCTGCCGGTCTGGCGCTGGGTGTCGTGGGGCGGCTGTGGGTCCAGCGGGATGCACATGGTCTGGTGGGTCAGCTGTGGGTCTGGCTGGGGGTATCACTGCCTGGCGGGGCAGAGCTGGGGAGGCAGGGGGGTCCGGCGGGGCGGCCCCGCCTGCCTGCAACTCCCCTTTGTTGTGCTCAGGGGCTGTGGGGGACCCCCGGGAGCGCAGGGCGGGGACAGCCGGGCTGTATGTAGGCCAGGACATGAAATATTCATCGCCCCCCTGCTTTGATGTCTCGTGATCCGCTTCCCTTGTCGTGTTTGCTCACCGGTGATTCTGGGGCCAGTGTCCAGCCCTGGCGAGTTGTGCCCCTGGCGGTGCCCCTCGCCGTGCCCAGCTGGCTCAGCCTGCTGGGGGGCTGCAGAGCCCCGGCTTCTCTGATCTAACACTTCATGCAGTCGGGAAGTTCCCCATCGCAGCATGGGCGATCCAACCCCCATGTGTGGATGCAAGAGGTGGTAGTGGCGTGTCCCCGCTGTGTCTGTCACTGCCCCCAGTGCCATGGAAAAGCATCGTGGCTTTTGCCCTGAGCCAGACTGAGGTCAGGGTGGGGTTTTATCCTGCTCACTGCCTGGGCAGGCTGTGCTGTGTCCTGGTGCTGCTTGGGATGGACACAGGAGGCGGCCTGCAGGGATGAGGCCGCTGCACAGGGCTGTGTGTGCTGGGAACAGGGGTGGTAGGAGACTGGCATCTTGTGGCGCTGACCCTGGTGTGGTCCTGTCTGGTGCTGGGCATCATCTCAGGGTGCTGTGCACCCTCCTGTGGGACCTGCTGGAGTGGGGATCTGCTGTATCTCCTTGTGTTTTGCTGGTCCTGCACAGCACACTCTTCCCCGGCCTTTCCTCGCCCCGGTGGCTGCTGTGGTGTGCCGGGGCTCAGCCCTGGACTTGGTGCCAGGAGGTGACTGTGGTCCTGGTCCTGGTCCCAAAGACGTGGAGCAGCAGAAAAGGTTGTAGGTGGGAGGGAGCAGGTTGTGCTGCCCTGTGTGTGCCATGGCCCATCCTCCTGGCTCCCCAGAAGTGATGCAATGGAAAGGACGTGATGTGACTGCTCCATGCAGCCACGGGGTTCCTCAAGACAGGTTCCACCACCCCATGGCATTATGAACTGGGGGGGGTGGAGGATGTAGAGCCTGGGGTTCCCTGGGGTGAGTGCCTGCCTGTGCAGCAGGGACAAGGACAGGACAGCACATATCCAGCAGCGCTCTGTGAACCTGCATGAAGGTGGCAACAAAAGACTTGATTTTTATTCCTCCTGCCCAGCTGGTGCTCCCAGAGGAGGAGGTGCTGGAGGTCTTTGTTGCTCTCTTCTCAGCCAAGGAGATGCCCACTGCCAGCAGTGACCGGTGTGAGAACTGAGTCATGACAAACCTTCCCAAGACCCAGCCATTAATGGTGGGAACACATTTGTCCCTGCCAGGCTTGGAGACCTCCCTCAGAACCCAGTGGCTCAACATGTGCCCAGGCCCCCTGTGCAGCAGGTGTTGGTCAGGCAGCCACGGGGCTGTCCAGGAAGCCGTGAGGATGGGAATGTGCAGGAAGACATCAGCAATCCCGCACTTTAAAGCACATCCTTTCTGTCTCTTCCGCTGTGGGGCTGCTCCTGACACCTTTGCAGTAGAGGCTGATCCTGGCTTACCTGTGCTACGCCATCAGCGTGGGCTCCGGATCCAGCCACAGCAAAACCTTGGCACTCGGTGTCTGATGCAAGGCTCGTGTGCTGGCTCCCCGGGGAGCTGTGTCTCTGTAATCATTAGCCAGTTAATGCTTATTTATCAGGAAAGAACACCTTTGCTTGGGAGATCGAGGGTCAATTCTCACTTCCAAGCTTTGACCTGGGAGCAGCAGGGCAGAGGCTCCTCCAAACACCTTCTGGCTTTGCCAAAACAGCCCAAGACAGGGTTATTTATGGGCTGCACAGCAGCAGCAAGGGAAGTCCAATGTTCGCTGTCTCGATCGTTAGTGGCCTTGCAGTGCTCCCTGTGTGATGGAGATGCCCTAATGATAGCTCTGCCCTTTAATGACTTTGTGCCAGAGTGATGGAAAATCATGGAGGTTCCGCGGGGAGGCAGAGAAGGCCATCCCAGCCCCTGGCTGGGCAGCTGGGGGATGAGACAAGGAGAGCGCTGCGGTGACCAACCAGTCTGGAGGCTCTGCTGCAGAGACAAGAGGGTCCTTTGCTGCCTTGGTGGCACGGAGGGGACACCAGAGATCCTGAGGTGCTTCTGTGAAGCAGCATCATTTCACTGAACTCACTGAGGCGGGGAGGGGATGGACCATGGGGCTCCCACGCCTCTGAAATCCCATCTGCCTCTCCCTGCTACTGGTGCAGGATCCCGCCTGGCCTTTGAAGTCATCACAGAGCTAAACTCTTATCTAATGAGACCTGAAGGACTTGGTCCACAACCTCTCATTTAAACAGCCAGCAAATGCCTGTAAGATCTTGAAAGAGAAGAGGTAGGAGCGAGCAAACCGCCTGCGCCTCCTCCCAGCGTGTCTGAGGTGGGGGAACCCGCGAGCATCACTGGGACAAAGCCATGCCAGGCTCCTGGCATGGCTGGGGGAAATTGGAAAGCCTATCTGAAGCACTATTGTTTCCTGCACTGTCTATTTTGCAGCTCAGTTTCCAACTTGTTTCTTTATCTCTTGGAACAATTTCCCATCTGAGCTCACTTCCGCAGTGCTCCCCATCTCACTGCAAAGTCTGCCTGGAGATGTGTCCAGCGTGCATCCCATCGGAAACGGCCTTGTCAGACAGCAGCACATCCCTGCACGGCTCCCTGCAGAAGACAGCCCTTTAATTCCATGCCCGGAGAGCAGCTCGGACCTCTGGATGGAAATAACCATCCACGCATAGCCGTTCCTGGGACAGGAGCGCGGGTTGTCACTGTTTCCAGTCCAAGCTCCTCTTCCCGGCCGCCTGTAGCTGTGGGTGGTGCAGACCAGCTCCCCGGGGCTCATGTCTTGCTGAAGTTTCCACCCATCAGCAAAAAACATGCCATGTGTCACGGGGCTGTTTTAAAGCCTTTGGTTCCTCATCGCTTAAACGAGCAGCAAACTGGGAGATAGTCTGGTGTATCATGGAGTGGTTTGGGTTGGAAGGGACCTTAAAGCTCATCTAGTTCCAAGCCCCCTGATCACGTCATTCCAGACTTGCCTAGCGTGTGCTGAGGAGGAAAAAAAATAGTATAATAAATTGTTTGAGCACAGTTACATCAGGGAGGGGGCACCCAGGCCCCCAGCTCGTCCCCACGTTGGCACAGTGACCTCGGCCCTGGCTGCGTTGGGAAGCGGTGCTGCTGTGCACATGCCTCTGCACACACACGCTCTGCAAAGAAAACCCTGAAACAGATTTCAGGAACAAATGTGGTTTGAACCTGGGCCAGGAACCAGGACCTGCAAATCTGCGTGTTGCGCTGACTTCCCTTCAGGCTATGGATCTGCTGGCTGCTCTCGCTGAGGAGCAGGGAGGGGCTTTTGAGGGCTGGGGGCTGGCTGGGCTGCTGGGGGCATCAGCTGCTGGACAGGGCAGGGCTGGTCATTGATTTTAACTCAGCCCTTAAAAAAATGTGCCCAAGCCCCTTGATTCCAGGTCATCTCAGTGGAGATGCAGCCTCTGAAATATCCATCGGCTGGCATGTGGGGTTGCTGGGCTCGTCTGGAGGAATGTGGGAAACAGAACTGCCTGGGTGTTTAAGGCAAAAAAAATAAGAAATAGGACCCGTGTGTAGCGAGCCTGCCCTCACCTCACAGACATGGGCCCATGCCAGGAGGGCACCAGGATGGCTTTGGGGTCTGCAGTGAAGGGCAAGAGGCTTTGCTGGGCTGCTGCCAACGTGTGACTCTGGGACATTTGTGACTTGGGCTGTGCTGTGCTTTGAACCCTGTGCTGCAAGACTCAGAGGCCAGCCCCGAGTTTCCCAGCCCATGCCTGACTTGTTGTGGTCTCACTCCTGTGACTGTGAGGTTTCGGCTGGCCCTGAGCCCGCTGTGCTGAGGATGGATGGATGGATGGATGGATGGATGGATGGATGGATGGATGGTTTGAGGAAACCTGACTGCATGTTATGAAAGTAGCTTCCACCCAGCGCAGCTGCTCCCATCCTTCCCAACCATGGTTGGCAACCTTGGCCACCAAAAACCTGGGCAATGAGGGTAAAAGCCCACTGCTGCGTGCCCCCTCTACCATGGGTGAGGTTAACAAGTCCAGCCTGTCCTGAGCAATGTGTCCCCCTTCCCATGCTGTGCACCAGTTTGGGGGGCAGCGTGACAGGGTCAGGTCAGTGCTAAATCAGTCCTAAAAGTGTCTCACCTTGGGGCATCCTTTAGCAGTAATTTGGGGTTGGAGGTATAGCACTGTGTCTGGGTTTCACTGCCTCACCTTGCTTTCCCACTGTGTTCCTCAGTTTCCCCCAGGAGCACCTGGAAAGCTTCTGTGGGAGGTTGGTGAGGTTTTACACGGAGTGTGTGCCTCAGTTTCCCCGTCTCCCAGCCCCAGCTGCACTGCCCTGCCCCGTGCACACACCATGGGTAAAGCCTTCCCTTAGGCAGGGCAAATGGCATCTGATCTCCATGAAACACAACCACCGTCCTCATCCTTGGCTGCAGCTGCAGCCAGTCCCAGCAGCAGTGGGGTCGGGCAGTGCTGTCCTGGGCTTCAGATGTTCCTGGGTGGAAGCATGTGCTTGCTGACTTCAGCAAAAAAAACCACACTAACAGGCTGTTGGAGTCACTCCCTGCTCAGACGAGCACTTTCCTTCCCCTGCCCATGGGACAAGTGCTGGTTGGGCCCTGCTGTGCCAGGAAAGGGATTGGGAATCCTTGGCACAGCTGAGGGGGAGCTTCCAGTGAGCACCCTGCTGCACTGGGCAGGGAGGATGTCATGGGACCAGGCAGGGTGCAGATGTAGCTGCAAAAGTTGCTGTGCCCAGGGTGAGTGCCATGCTCCAGCATCACGAACAGTCAAGTCTGGAAGTGTGTGGGGTGGGAGCGGTGTGTGTGGCCGGGGCTGGGCAAGGAGGGCAGCTGCTCACCTGGCTGCCTGCACAGGTGCCCAGCCGTGTGTGGAGGTGTGCACGTGTGTGTGCACACACTCCTGGATGGACTCTTGGTGCTTCAGGGACGGGCACAGCTCTCGTGCTGTGGCCCAGGTGGGCTGTGCTGAAGGCGCCCTGAGCCACAGGTGAAGGAAAGCAGAGGAGATGCCCTTCATCCCTTTGTCCCTGCATCCCTTCATCCTGTCCCCGTAGGACGAGCAGCACGAGCGAGGGCTGGAGAGATGCCGTGGGAGGGTGCAAGGTCCCTGTCACTGGTCACACCCACCTTGCCCATAGCCCATCTCTGTTCCCCGCCACCGCTGCGGTGAGCAGTGCGGGGCCGGAGGTGTGCAGAGCTGGGCTCTCTGCTCCAGGAGTGACAGGGATAAAAGACACCAGCTCAGCGTTTTTCTTTGTTTCTCAACTGCTCGGACCGTTGATAGTCAGCACCGTCTGGGGCTGCACCTCCCAGCTGGATCCTCTCAGGCACGAGCATCCTGCTCACCCCAGGAGCAGCTGGGGAATCTGACAGCTTTTTGGACTTGGAAATGCTTTCTGGGGCTCGCTGATCTCCGTTTGCCCCTCAAGACCCTCCCTGGTTGCTTCCTCTGATGCATCCTGAGCGATGCTTTGTTTTGGTGGTGCAGATGGGAGTGGCTGTGGGGACCAGCATCTCTCAGGGCTCTGTTGCCAGTGATGCCCAGGCCCTCCTTGATGTTCCGAGGCCAGAGCCACGGTCCCATGCTGTGATCACTGCTGTGGGAGCTGCTCCTGGTCCCATCCATGCCTGCAGAGGTGAAAGTAGGAGTCAAGTGTGCACTGCTGGAGGCTGATCCTGATCACCCAGCCCTGACCTGCAGCAACAACACAGCATGGGTGTGTTAGGGCTGGTGGCCTCACGGTTCCCCAGAGCACCGAGGCTTGTGTTGGGCATATGCCCCAGAGTCCCAGAGTAACCCAGAAAATAATCAGCATAGATTTGCTCTGTGGGATCCTGCTTATTTACTTGAAAATATTCAGGGGTCTGTAAAGTGTTTGAAATCTGTAATGGAAGAGGCTTGGCCTCTGCTTGGCTCGTCCTTCATCCCCTTCCACTGCAGTGGACCCCAGCATGTGTCCTGCCAAGTCCCTGTGGCTCTGTCCAGGACAGGGGCAATTCCCATCCCCACAGGTTTGTGTCAAGGGTGCACATGCCCACGTACCCTCCCTCATTTTCCCTTTTTTCCCCCATGTTTCAGTTCCTGTTCTGTGTCAGCGGGGCCGCTGGGAGGTTTCCTGCCACGGGGGTCCTGCAGGACCCCTGGCAGGGCCGATGGGGCTGCAGCTCTGGTCCTGGAGGGCCGATGGAGCCCCGGGAGCTCCTTGCCTGGCCGGACTGGATGGGCTGGTTTCTCTGCAAGTGGAAATGTTTTAGCAGTGACGCCAGCATGGCCAGGGGTGGTTGTAACTTGCTCAGATCTGGAGCTTTTCTGCCTCCTGCGTTCCTTGCCCCCTTCCTCCCCCTGCCCTGGAGATTTGCCGCCTGCCTGCGCTGCCGTCTCGCCCGGGTCAGGATGGGTGTGGCAGCCCTGGAGCCACGGCAGACACAGGTGGCACCACTGTTTTGGCCGGATCTGAGCCACCTGTGAGTCACGTCAGCCTCCTGCTGCCACCTGCCCCTTCCCCGGGAGCCGCGCACGGAGTGGGCTGGGTGCTGCCACAGCCATCCCCAGAGATGATGTTCCCTTCCAGAAAGCAGAAGGAAACCATGTTTCCTGGAGCCTGAGGCTGGCTGTGCTGGGAGAGGCACTGCAGAATTGGGGAACAGAAAGCATTCCCCCTTCTTAAGGGGCCAGCTCTTGTCACCAGGTCTCCATCACCCCCTCCAGCAGGGCCGGTCTCTCATCCTGGTGCTTTGCCTGGAAGAGGATGGGAGCAGCATTGATATGATGGGCAATGGGAAGCTGGAGAATTAGGTGGCAGGCAGTGAGAGCTCATAGATGCCAGCTTGCCCAGGGGCCAGTGTTAAAAGGGCACATTTTGAGGAGTGCTGAGCCCCCAGTGCTGAGCCAGAGGGCTGTTTTGGGGAAGCATTGCCCTGTGGCTCCAGGCAGTCCTGGTAGCCAAGGGCTTCAGCTCCTAGTGCCATTCCAGCTCCACATCAGAGTTTCCCTGCCCAATGTTGTCTCTTCCCAGCCCCACGGGCACTCCTGCCCTTGGAAGCATTTCCTTTCAGTTTCCTTCTCCTGGACTTGGCAGGAGGAGAGCAGTGCCCTCATCACCTGTGTGGGAAAAGCCAGCTTCAGGTTAACACAGGCCAAAGGCTTTGTGTGCCTTGGAAAGCATTTACTGGAGCTGGTTGGGCAATTCCTGGCCTTGGCTGGTATCCTGGTGAGACTGCATGAAGTGCAGGCTTGAGTCAGGCCGGGAGGCTCCGGGAGGCATCCCTGCTCCGACCCAGAGCAGCACCAGCACAGTCAGGCTGCACAACAGCCCGCCAGCTCCTGCTGGAGATGTGACCACTGCTCCAATGTTCCTGTGCTGGACCAGCCTGAGAGTGAGAAAGCTTTGTTTTCCCTTCTCTTATTGTTGGATGACCTTACAGTGCAGCAAGGATGAACCTGCACACTGCCAGATCCAAAGACGTGGCTCTGTCTGTCCCCAGGCCTGCTGCAGTGCAGTGATGGGGATGTGACAGGGTGTGGCAATGGCCACCTTCCCTTCTCACGTCTCTCAGCAGACAAGAAGGCTTAAAACTGAGTGCTCGGCTCGGCACCAACAAGCACAACTTGTGGCACATCCCACTCCCTGTGTTCAGCAGTTTACATTGTTTTGGGGAGATAAGACTTGTGGTTTCTCCTGCCAGCCTTATGCATGATGGTACTTGGAGGTGCCCACTGTCAGGCTGCCCCTGCCCTTGCCCAGTTTTGGGGCACTGTGGGGGTAGTGGGGGCACAGCTGGAGCTGTGTGTGGCCACTGGTGTTGGCAGAGCCGCTGCCCATCACCCCAGCAAGCCAAAACCAGCCTGTCAAGGGGCTGACCCCACGATGGTGAGGAAAGCTCAAGGTCCCTGTACTCGCCCTGTGTGAATGTTTGGAGTTTCCCAGTTTCTTGGCCACATGAACATCCAGAATGTGCTTGTGTGCTTCTCGGGGTTTGTTTTGGTCTTTTATACTCCCTGTTTTGACATGTCTTTTCAGAGGTGTTTTGCATCGCTCCTGACTGTGACTCTTCCCCCATGCTTAGGGGGAGTGAATTTGGATGGTTGATCTAATTATCCTCTCCCCTTCTGTGATGCACTGGCCTCTGCTGTCTTGGGCTGTGAAGCTTTAATTAAGATGGTTTTAATTTTAACGGGAGTTGACAGGGTCAGATAGGAGGGGCTGGGACTTATATCTGTGGGGAGTGTGTAGCTGGGCCCCCACACAGCAGCTGCACTGCCCTCCCTACTGCAGCCATTCCTTCATCTGGAAGAGCTCTCCATCAGCTGGAGGGAGCCAGGGGAGGGCTGGAGCACCTTGGCTCAGGTGTCTTTGACATGCAGTTACTGGGTGAAGCCGAGATCCCAGAGAGGCACTGGGACATCTGTCTGTGGCTTCTCCTGTCCCCAGATTAGAGCTGAGAGATGAAGTGAGCATCTCTGCATTGCTTGTCCTGTTTTAGGAATCAGTGCAGGTGGGAAATGAGTGTCCTTGTGGAGGAGCAGGGCTGGAGGCACAACCCAGACATGCCCTTGCTGCATCATCTGGGCAGGGGGAGGGTCTGCAGCGTCAGAGCCCACTTTGCAGGGCTGGGGGAGCAGCTCCCCCTTTTCACTGCTCCTGGGACTTATTGCAGTGAGGCTGGTCCCAGTCTGGCAGAGACGTGCCCATGTTCCCTGTCTTGTACTGAGCAAAGCCTGATGGCATGGGACAGGGGACGGGAATTGCCTTTTCCATGGGCAACATGGTGACCGGCTGTATTTGCGTGGCAGAGGGGATTTGGGTGGGCTGAGCCGGGGCATCGAGGCTGTCCCCAGAGCACCGGGGACTGTGCTGCTGCTCGCTGGCCCCCAGCTGTGATGCTTGCCGTGGGAAAGGGCAAAACCAGGAGCATCCCCTGGGAAAGAGGGGGAAACAGTTGTGCGAACATATCCGGGGCTGTGTCCTACCCAGATGTGGGGAGGCAGCAGGGGGAATGCAGGGAAGGGGACAGGGGACCACCTTAAGATATCAGAAGACCACCTCAATGTGGTTACGGCAGCACTGACCATCTGGGGTGATTCCTCACCTGCGGTGCTGTTGCCGCTCTCTGGGGACCCCGGTGGCAGGGGCCACCCACGCAGGGGGACACGGGAGATGGCAAAGTGCCCCTTGGCTCTTGGCTGCCTCCAGCCTGGGACCTCTGATTAATGCGCAGCTTGTAGTCAGCTTCCATTTGTCCTGCGCCGATCTGCCCCGGCTGGCCCCTGCTCCTGCTGGGAGGGGGTTGGCTGTGTGTGAAGGGCTTGGAGGGGCTGGGTGTGTTTAGGACTGCTGCTCTGTGCCTCTCCCTGTCCCCGGTGCTGGCTGCCATGGGCTGGGTGCCGCCAGGCTGCTTTGTCTCGCCCGCCGTCCCGCACGCTTCATTTTTCAGTCTGGTGTGAGACAGTTGCCGTGATTAATCTCACCGGGGCTCTGCGAGCTGAGGACACGGCTCGGCTCCTCTCCCTCCTTCAGGGGGTGGGTGCTGGTGCTCCCAGCCCCTCGCCCACCTCTGCCCCAGCACCCCCCCATCCTGCCTGCTGGCAGTGCCGCTCAGCACCCACGGGGCTCCGGAGCAGCGCCGAGGACAGTGCCTGTTTTGCCAGAGATGTTTCCCTCCCCAAAGCTCGGTGTCTGGTGCTGGGCCCCAGCCTGTCGCGGCATTTCCCAAGGTTTCTGCCTCTGCTGTGTTTTGTCTGCTCGCAATCAGTGCCTTTTGTTAGTGTCTTTGCAAAGACGATAAGATCACTTCCCCTCACCGCCAGCCGCTGTCAGCCTGCCCGTTCCACGGCCATTGTATCCTTCAGCGATCCAGGCGCAGCGGAAGATAGCCGGAGCGGGACTCGCTGGAGAGCTGCCGGTTCCCCTCGCTATTGCCTTTGTGAGAGCATCTCTGCCACAGGGAGGTAGGGCAGAGGATGAAGCCTTTTCCTGCCATCCAACTTGCCAGTCAGTTTTTGGGGGGAGCCACGCTGGAGCGTGGGTGTCGGAGGCGTGGGGATGAAGGGCAGTCCAGGTGGCGTTTCCAGCGCCGGCAGTGGAGGACGGGGATGCCGCTGTCTCGCGTGCCGTGATCTGATCCGAGCTGAGTTGTGCAGCCGAGTGTGCTTCATTTTTAATTGCTTTTGGAGAGGGGAGGGCGGGGTTGGCCTCTCCTTGCCGCGGCCTCTGCCCCGGGCAGGCTGCATGGCTGAGCTGAGCCCTGGCACCCTCCCCTCCAGCTGGGGAGGAATGGGGGGCCCGGAAGACCCCAAATGCAGAGCCAGCAGCACACGGAGATAGGTGGGGATGGCAGCGCTGGCCGGCTGCCTGAGCCAGTCCATAGCTGTGCCAGCGACATGCTGGTGAGGATGGCAGCCCCACTGCCAAGCGAGGACAATGCCAGGCTGTGCCAGATGTGCCAGGGAGTGCCACGGCAGCCACCTTCAGCCACCAAACACCCAAACCTGGCAGCGTGAGGTTGCTAGTGGATCCGTCCACCCGGGGACCTGTCCCTTCCCCATCGGAGAACCTGACACCTTGCTGCTCCCCAGCACGTGGCTGACCCCAAGCAGAGGCATGTTTGGGTTTTCCTCATGGCTTTTTTGGCCCTATTTGATCTAATCATGATTGTGGCCTCACGGCATGAGCCCGTGTCACAGCGTGCCCTGGTGGTGGGGAGATGGGGACACGGGCACCACGTGTGTACACGGCACAGCTTTATTTGTATGTGCTGCAGCCTGGAGTTGGGGCTGCAGCTCCCCCTCTCCACCCCGCTGTGCAATCATTGCCAGCCAGTATTTGTCAGTACAAATTACAAACCATTCAACGTCGTAAAGAGCTGTCAGTCAGCTCCCGCTCATTATCCTAATCAAATGCACTAAAAATAGTGACAAAACTTATTAGTAGGGGGAAGGGGAGGCCATCAAAACAAACCTGCGGTGGGGCATGGCCGCTGCATGGCAGACAGTGGGATGTTCCCCTTACATGAGGTGTGAAACCTGGGATGTTCCCCTTGGATGAGGTGTGAAAGTTGGGCTCCAGCTGGGACAGGAGCCTGTTGAAATACTGCTTGGGGCCGTGAAGTAGGGGCTGAATCCACTCCATGCAAGAGCAGGAGCCCCTCGGGGGTGGCTGAAGCCTCTGCCCAGAACTGGGTGAGCAGGGCTGGTTGGAGAGAGAATTCACTTTCTGTAGGAGAAGAGGGAGCAGGGGCAGTTCCTGCAGGATCTGGGGGCTGGAAGGGGATGACAAAACCAGGTGAGGGGCTGCCCTGGCTCTGCGAGGCCATGTTCTGCTCTGCTTTCCACCTGAAGCTCTGTCCCAAGCCACTGCTGCTGAGAAGTGTCCCCCTATCACACACACTTGTGACAGAAAACCGTGCTTTTTGAAAAATTTAGCTAAAATACGCTTTTCTGGATGGTCAGGGCTTGAGCAGCACAGGTTATTCCCAGACCCTGTGCACCGTTCGCGCCGTAGCATTTGTCTCTGCTGTTGGGGATGGAGCAGATGACTCATCCCAGGGGACAAGGTCTGTAGTTGGTGGCCGACCATCCCTACCACAGGTCGTGGCTGTCCAGAGATGGAGCAACAGGGCTGGAAATTCTGGTGTGTCTGGAGGAACTGGCCTTGCGACTCCCCTGAAAAATCCCTTTGTGGGTTGGGGGTGTCTGTGCTCCCCTTCCAGTGTGGGACATCGCTCGGGGCGACTGCCGCCGCCTCCTCTCCCATCCCCAGTGGGTTTGATGAAGTGGAGCAGAGAATCATCCCCTCTTCACACGTGAGAGATCAGGGCGGGCGGGCGTGAGCTGCCGGCCCCGCGCCGGAGGGATGGCGAGGAGGAGGAGGAGGAGGATGAAGGCAGCCCTGGGCGCTGGACCGTGGGGTGGGGGGAGAGGGTGCCGGGGCGCGGGGGCCGCCGCGGGTGCTGACGCTCCCTCTCCTCGCAGGCTGCAGCGGGAGCTGAGCTGAGGTCGCCGGCGGCACCTGCCCACCCCGCGGCGAGGCTGTAGCCGAAAGCACCGGTAAGGCATCGCCGATGGCCCGGGGAGGGGGCACCAGGCTGCTCAACCTTCTGGAGGGGCTCGGAGCTGCGGCACTGGGTGCTCTGCCACAGCCGCCTTTGGCCCTTGAGCATCCCCGGGTGGGCTGGGCGCTGGGTGCAGGTGCGGAAGGCACAGCCCTCCCTCGGTGTTCCCCGTGGCGTGGCCGGCCCGGGGGGCAGAGCTGAGGCCTCGCAGCTCATCGCGGTGGTGGTCCGTGCTGTGCCGCCGGCGCTGCCCCCCGGAGCGGAAGGCAGGGAGCTCCTGCGGGCTGCGACGTGCCCGGGGTGCTAATCCCCGCCGCAGGAGAGGAAAGCTGCCTGCCCGCCGCCTCGCATCGCTCGGAGCCGCGCACAGGGAATGCTGGCCGTGCTCCAGCCCTCGGCACGGGCCTTGGGAGGGGGAGAGGGGAAGCACTGCTGAAAACCAAGGCACTGGCCGGGATGGGGAGCGATGCTGAGCCCCACATCCCAGCACTGTCAGCTGGGAAAAGCACGGGAGCAGGGAATTGTCCCACTGGGCATCATCCGGGCTGCCCTGGCTGGATGTTGGTGGTGTTCAGCATCCCTGCAGCCTGCTGTGTGTAGAAATGCTGTATTCATTAGACATAAATTTATTAGACATTTACGCAGCATAGCTGCTGGCAACGGGTATTTTTTGCAATCTGGCTGCTGTGATGCTGTCCCACAGCTCCCAGTGATGCTGCTGGGGTGTGCTGGGATGGGTGGGTTCACACGGGGTGGGTGGGTTCACCCACTTCCTTCTCTGCCCTTTGACTCTTGAGGGGGGTCTCATTGACAGCTCTGCCAGAGGCTGAAGAGTCTCTCCCTGGTGCCTCCTGAGGACCTGAGTGCACAGCACATTCCTGCTGTCATTAATCACTCCTTTGCCAGGCTCTTGCACAACCGTGCAAGGAATCTGCACCCTTTCCTTGCCAGCTGCCAAGGGGATGTGGGGGTTGCAAGGGATTTCTCAGGCCCCCTCTCCTCCCTGGGGACAGGTGGAGAGCCACAGGGCTAAAGCCACATGGTCACGTTGGCTGAGTTACCTGGAACTCAGAGTGGGGGCAAGGCTGCCAGTGCCTCTAGGCACAGTTTGGGGTTGCCAGCCTGCATCTTGCACTGGCCAAATCGAAGTAAGAGTGTGTGGGTATTTAGGTGCAAAGCAACAGGAGAGTTTGGAATAGAACTTGCTGCTCTGCAGCCCCTTCCCTAGAGGACTCTTCCTCCTCCTCCTCCATCTTTGGCTCTTGCAGACAAAATGCTGACAGCTGGATTGAGCACTGTTGGAGCATCATGTCCCAGTGACCAGCACATCCAGCAAAGCCCTTGCCCAGGAGGGTTAACACTCCAGCACAGGGTGGGAGCTCTTCCTGCCCAAACCACTGCATGAGGAGGGATGAACTCACAGTTCACAGTGTCCCTGGCCAGCACGTGGCTGGAAGTTGCATGTCCTGTGCCCACAGGCTCAGAGGTGTGAAGGCGAGGACCCCCTGTTCCCCGTGTTTTGGGGAAGTGCCTGAGGGATCCACTCTCCCCTCTCAGCTCCTGGCTAATCTCTGGGCATATTGGCTATTTTATACCTTGATTTTCTCAGCACTCTGATAAACCATTTTCTGACCCAGGCTCATAAAATCTGCTTGGGGGACGCTTGCATCCCCTAAGTGCTGCTAAATCCATCACCCTGACCAGGGTGTTTTCCTGCCTGGGGAAGTGCTTCTTCCAGGGGAAACTCTGAGCAGCTCTACCCTTGCTCATGGTCGCGTGGGCAGTCACAAGCCACGCGGTCACAGCCCCACCATGCTCCCACTTTCCTCCCCGTGCTGCCACTGGCATCCCGGGAGCACCAGCGGGTGCCAGAGCCCCAGGCAGAGGTGAGCAAGGGGCTGGATGGGGACAGGGGGGCGGGGGCTTCTTGTCGTCTCTCCTAAGGTCCTGCTCTCCCCTGCAGTTCTACTTTAGCACCTTCTACAACAGGCTTTTGAAGTGCATTTATTTACAGGAGAGACTCCTTCTCTTTGGCTGCAGGATCTGCCTCTGGATTGCCAGCAGTGACCATTGCAAGTGCAAAGCTTATATTTGACCATTATTTGCCTTGAGGCCCCCAAAGCCTGGCACAGATGTGAGTGGGCTGAGTCCTGTGGCAGATACAGGCACTGGTCCCTCCTCATCACCTGCATCCACAGGAGGAAGGGCAGCTCTGCTCCCCTCTGGAGTGGCTGCTGGAGCCATACCCAGCCCAAAAAATCAGTTTATTCCACTTCCCACGCCCTGTCAGGGTTTGATCCTGCCAGCATGGGTCATGCCAGGACACTGCTGGTCCTCTGTGCAGTGTGGGAGCTGGAAAACAGTAGATGGAAGTTGTGTCTTTTGGGAAATAAGCCCTGATGATCAGTCAAAGCCCTCGCTGTGGGAGAGGAGCTGAGGTGGGAGCAGAGCTTGTGCCTGGCACCCCTAAGCTTTCCCACAGCAGGAGCTGAGGGCTCTGCCCCACTGACACTGGGGCTGTGCCGGCTGCTGGGGCTGCCCATGGCTGTGGGGGGCTCGACCTGAGCTCCTCTCCAAAAGTGGACTAGAAAAACCCTTAGCTGGATGAGGCTGAGCCCTCCCAAAGCCTCACGGGTGGCTGCCTCCAGGTCTGCACCCCGCAGGCAGCAGCTGCCTCCTCTGCTGCTTCCCTGCTTGTGTTCTCTTATCAGAGATACTCTGCTCCCTGGTTGTCTCCACCTCCCTTTTCCCTCCTGCCATGCGTGATCTAGCCTAAATATTTCCTTCCATAGCTTCAGGACACTGCTGGGTATCCTGCCATCTTTGGAGACTGCAAATAATTCCCTTCCTTCATTTATGTCATTACCTTGAAGGTATTTATAGAGTGTGGTCTTGAGTGGAAAGGAAGGCTATATATAAACTATTTGACTTTATATAAAGCTGAGATCCCTTGGTCCTTAGCTGTGAATTGCCTGAAACTGCTCCTGATTTAAACTTTTATCCCATTTGCTGCATGTTTTGGACTTCAAAGGTCTGTCTTCAGTACTTAAATCCCCATCCTGAGCCAGCAGAGCAATGCAGCTGTGGGTTCTCCAAATTTCTGCTGTTAGAGTAATCCAAACGCATGAATATTTTTGTGTGTCTTGTCTGCCATCCCTGCCCTGGTAGAAACTCTTGTGTGGGAGGAAACATATCTGGATGGAAGTGAGCTACATCCCAGCCAGATGCCTGGGATGGAAATGCCAGTCTCAAGCACAGGTCCAGACTCCGTGCTCAGCATCCTCGCTCTGCACTGCCACGGCTCAGCGTGCTTCCCTCTGCTCCCAAAGTGTGTCCTGGCAGTTTCACTGGCTGCTGTGGCCACGCAGGAGGTGTCCCAGTGTTAGTGAGGGGCGATGGTATCCCAGGGCAAGGGCAGGATGGCCAGACTTCCCAGCAGATGATGCTTGAACAGACTCCAGAGGTTGTTTCGTTTCCTGGTGGGCAGGCATCTGTCGCTCCAGCCCTGGGAAACAACTTATTAACAATAACAATTATAATAATAATAGAAGCCCTCTGCATGTCTGTGTCTCCTCCAGCCCGGGACCATGGGGAGCAGCAAGAGCAAGCCCAAAGACCCCAGCCAGCGCCGGCGCAGCCTGGAGCCCACCGACAACACCCACCACGGGGGCTACCCAGCCTCGCAGACACCCAGCAAGGCGGCTGCGCCCGATGCCCACCGCACCCCCAGCCGCTCCTTCGGGACCATGGCTGCCGAATCCAAGCTCTTTGGAGGCTTCAACACCTCTGACACGGTCACCTCTCCGCAGCGTGCCGGGGCGCTGGCTGGTCCGTGTGCGCTGGGGCTCGCCAGGGTGGGGAGGGTCTCAGTCGGGTCTTTGTGGGTTTGGGTCCAGCTTCTTGGGGTTTCCTGCTTTTGAGGGACTCTGGGCTTGTGGGAGAAGCAGATCTGGGTGTTATCAGCCGGTGGGAGGATGGTGGGAAGGGAGGGTCCCTGGTGAGGGGCACCCAGTGCTGTTCCCTGCCCGTGGCTGTGCCCTCCTGAGTGCTCTGTGTCGCAGGCGGAGTCACCACCTTCGTGGCCCTCTACGACTACGAGTCCCGGACCGAAACGGACCTGTCCTTCAAGAAAGGAGAGCGCCTGCAAATCGTCAACAACACGTGAGTATCCCCGTCCCTGCAGCCAAGCCCACGTGGTGAGCTGCCACCTCTGTCCCCCCAGCCAGCCTGGCAGGACCAGCTCTCCCAGGGATGGGTGCTCAAAGAGAGATGTGCCCCGGTGCACACGGACACAGTGGCTTGTCCAAGGACACTGCCACTGGAAGCGATCATTTGCCTGCTTCAGCGTGCTCCTGGCCCTGTTGCTGGTCACTGTGGCCTTGCAGCCTTGTGACCAAGCCAACTCCTTTGCTTGCTGGCCAGTCTGTGCCCTCCAACACAGGGCCACGTCCGCACTGGTCCCCTCTCCCTATCCATGCTCAGCTCCCTCTTGTTTGCCTGGACACATTCCTCAGCTTCACGGGTGCTTTCCCCTCTGCTTGTGTGCTGTTTCTGGTCTCAGCTTCTCTCTTGACTCTTGTTTCTCTCCTTCCATGCTGTCATTTAGGAGAAAAGTGGATGTCAGGTGTGTATTGCACATTCTTACTGTTGCTATAAATGACCTAAATGATCAAAGCCCATCTGCTGCCCATGGCAGGGCAGGTTGGATGGAGCAGGGCTGGGAGGAGATGGTTTCCTGATGGTTTTGTGGTTGGTTGCATTTGTCCTCCCTGAGTGACTGGAACAGAGCAGGGAGTCCCTTCCCATGCTGGGGAACTGTTCCATCCAGAGCTGTGTCTGCACCCAGAAGCTCTGAACCCATTCCCTTTCCTTGTCCATGCCTGGCTCCCCTCTGCAGTTCCTTTTCAGTTGGCTCTCCACTCCTCCCTGGCCTTTGCTTTTTTTTTTTTTTTTTTTTTGCATTTTTAAATTTTACTTTTATTTTTCATGAGTGGCTCTGGTGACTCAAGTATTTCCTTAAGGTTCTGACCCCCTGGTTTGCTCCCCGTCCTGGTCACCACAGCACATCCATCGCCTGCTTCATGGAGAAGGGCAGCATGGCCAGCTGGAAGATGCTCCTAAAAATGATCCTGTATTAAACCCAGCACATGTGGTCTGTCCTGACACGAGGCACACACAGTCTGGAGCCTGGCTGGCAGAGCCAGTGTCCCCTGCCACAGGGTCCTGAGGGTCTGCAGCTTCTGCTCCCCCTCCACTGCTGCCTTCCAACCTGGGCACCCAAAACAGCTTTGCAAAGTCAAAGGGTGGAAAGATGAGGGAACATCCCAGGACTGAGATTTCTCCTGCAATGCTCAGGCAGTATTGCACAAACGTGTTTTCAATCTGATCCTTGTTCTCATTGTTCCAGTGCTGTTTATTAATGGTGATTTGTTTCATCTGTGAAGTCCAGGATGTGCAGGGTTTCAATACTGCAGGAAAAGCCGGAATATGGGGGTTTTGGTGCTTCTTACTTTCAGCCTCAGCAGTGTATGAGCTTCACGTTTAGGTTCTGTTTTGGGCTGTTGCAAAGTGAGCTCTGCCCATGGGTGTCCAGATCAGGCCCATATATGAGGAGTTTTTCTTTACACCTTTTATCAATTCTGAGGTTTCCACACTTTTTTTTTCCTTTTACTGCTATTTGTCAAAAGCTCGGTCAGAGCGATGGGTTGGGCTGTGATGGGCTGTGCAGCATCCTGGGGAGAAAAAGGGCTTTTTCTGATGACATGGCCGTTTGGTGGAGGGTGCAGGATGTAGCTGCCAACCTTCCCAGTGTCTGTGTGGGTGGGATGTCCACAGGGAGAGAGGCTGTGAGGAAGCTGGGCAGTTTGTGCAGCGCTCGGGGGGTGAATCACTCTTCTCACTGAATTCCCAGAGATGCTCACACAGTCTGGGAACAGCTTGGGCTGCTGCACTCTGGGGACAGCAACAGGCAGATGTGTGATGCCTCCTTCCTCTGGGCTTCCTGACAGGACAGTCAGTGCCCTGGAACTGCTGGAAGGGGACTTGGCTTCAATCCAGGAAGGGCTGGCCTGTCCTGGGCACAGCAGGAGCCCATGGCCAGGGTGGCTTTGCAGGGTGGCAGTGGCTTTTGGCTGCTCTGATGTGGCTGGGGTTGCTGAGGGCAAGAGAAGCCTCCACATCGCTCATCGCTCTGCTCCAGGTCAGCCTACCAATCCCCCCAGTGCAGAAAGGCTCTTGTGGTCCCATTTCCAGTGGGAAGAGGTCTCCTCCCAGCCGTCAGGCAGCCAGTGGGGATGTGGTGGGATATTTTGGGTAAGATTGTGCAGGGAATTGTTGAAATGCTTTGTTTTGATGATGATGATTATTATTATTTCTTTCCCCGCTGAGACATTTTTGGAATAGTTTGTTTTGCTGAATTCCCAGCTTGTAGTCTTGCAGCCCAAGCTGGAATAAAGCCATAAGTCAAAAGCTGGGCATTTTTCAAGCAGATGTTTACTCTGGATCTGTGGGAAAGGAGCCCAACCAGCCTCCTGTGCCCTTCAGAGCCACCTCTGTAAAGGTGACTGGGGCAGCAGGCCTGGCTGGGGAGCACAAACTGCCTGACATGAGATGTGCTGGGGCTGAAAAAGGCTAAAATACCATCCAGGGCTGCTGTGAGGCTGACTCAGGGGCAGAGCCCAGCTCTGTGGGTGGGAGGAGATGCCAGGAAGGCATCCCCAGCCCCACTGACATCATCATGGGGAGCTGGGGGCTGTGTCTGGGTTCTCCCAGCCGCTTCAAAGCATCCCTGGTTTAGCTGGGAAAAGCACAAGTCACCAGCAGCTGGTGTGTCTGGAGCGAGGATGGAGGTCTACACGTCTGCAGGGTCAGGGATGGGTCTGGATGTGGTCTGATGAGCCTTGTAGTGGTGACTGAGGTTGTTGGTGTTTTTCTGGAACATGTTTGCGGGGGTTGTCCTGCCAAGTTCTTGTATCCTTACGGTGCTGTTCCCACGAATCTGCAGTTTTCTCGTAGCCTCGTCTCCCTTGTGGTCAGGATGAATTCATTGACTGTCTTTGATGGGCAAGAAGATGCAGGTGGTGGGAGGAAAAGCCCTGCTGTCTGCAGGAAGGGGAAGCCACCTCCTGCCGCCCTCTTGTTCTCTATTTGTTGTCCTTTCCAGCCCCATCCGGAGCAGGAGCTGGTGGGAAGGAGGGCAGAGCACCCTCCGGCTCCTGGGGACATGCCTGGGGCCACTGTGCCTGGGGCAGGAGGGATGGATGGAGGCTCAGCCCCAGGTTTTTAGGGACAAGGAGCCTCACTCGTGGTTGTGGAGGCACAGCCCTCACCGGGGCCGCCGGAGGTTCATGCTCAGTGCCACAGCCTGGCAGGGTGCCCATCCCGGGGCTGTGAGCGGGGCACCCCGGCTGGACAGATTCCACTGCGTCCAGGCTGGGCACCGCAGCTGGGCAAGGCTCAGCCCCTGCCCAGACCTCAGCCCTCTGCTGCTGCTTTTCTGCAGCCTGTGTTTACTAACTCCCTCGGGTTTTCCTGGTGCCTTTTTTAATCGCTGCCATCATTCTGTCGCTTCTCCCTGTTTCCTCTCCCGCCCTTCACCTTTCACTGCCTGCTGCCAGAACCCCCAGTGCCTCACAGCCTTCAGCCAGACCTCCTTCCCATTCAGATGGCTCCAAAGATATTTTGGTTTGCTGGCTGCCCTGCCCAATTTAGGTTTAGAGCATCCCATATGCGGATGGGTGGCCCCAATAACGAGACCTCATCCATACGGAGCCACGGGCAGGGGCTGGAAGCAGGAACACTCCTGGCTGGAGTCTAGCTGTGGGGCTGGGGGCTGTGGGGATGCACCTCTTCCCAGTGGGGCTCTGTGCTGGCTCATCCTCCCCTGGTGCCTGTGGGTGGGCGAGGGGCTGGCCGGGGGGCTCCTGGCTTCACACTGAGTGTGTTTTGGTTCTCTTGCAGGGAAGGTGACTGGTGGCTGGCTCATTCCCTCACTACAGGACAGACGGGCTACATCCCCAGTAACTATGTGGCGCCCTCAGACTCCATCCAGGCTGAAGAGTAATTGCCATCTTTTAGACAGTTTAAAGACCAGCGATAGCAAACGCACCCCGAGCGCTCCCCCTCCACCCCTGCCCCGCTCCTGGGCGAAGCCTCCAAGCCCTCTGGGTTTTTCCTTTTTATTTTTTTCCTCTTTGAATATGCAAACCAGCCTTTCTTGAAGGCCCATAAGTGCAGTGCTGCAGCATGCTTGCGTGGTGGAGGGGTGAGCGGTGGCATGGCAGGGCTGTGGATGCTTTTGGTCTGGTTTTTATGGAGAGCCTGGAAAAGAGAAGGCTCTGGGGAGACATCATTGCAGCCTTCCAGGATTTAAAGGGGGTTCCTGAAAAGGAGAGTGACCTTTTACAAGGGCAGAGGGGCCTGTGAGAGGACAAAGGGGAATGTTTTTAAACTACAAGAGGAGAGATTTAGATTACATGTTAGCAAAAAATTCTGTATTTGATGAGTGGTGAGACACTGGCACAGGTTGCCCAGAGAAGCAGTGGCTGCCCCATCCCTGGAAGTGTTCAAGGCCAGTTTGGATGAGACTTTGAGCAACCTGGTCTAGTGGAAGGTGTGGCAGGAAAGTTCCAACCCCCATGGCAGGGAGGCAATGCCCAGCCCGGGCTGTACCAGGGGCGTGGCACACCCCGAGGTGCCCGAGCCTGGAGGCGCAGCCCCTGCTCTCCAAAACCTGCAGTAGGTGGGCCAGGGCTGAGCCCCCTGTTTGGGCAGGCAGTGGAGGGGGGTGTGCCAGGCGCTGAGCCACTGCCTTGCTCCTGCAGGTGGTATTTTGGGAAGATCACTCGCCGGGAGTCCGAGCGGCTGCTGCTCAACCCTGAAAACCCCCGAGGGACCTTCCTGGTCCGGGAGAGCGAGACCACGAAAGGTCAGTGGGGCTGGGGGAGAAACTGGCCTGGGGGAGACCCTCTCTGGGGAGAACATGGGGCTACCCTGAGACCTCTCGGTCACTCCGTGTGGTCTCAGTTCCCCCAACTTAGGCACTTAGGGGTGGAGAAGGAGGAGAGAGTCATACTGTGTAGACAGGAGGAAATGTTTGGGGTTGCCGAGCGATGCACAGGCAGCCTCCTGGGGTCTGCCCTGCTGCTGCTGGTCCCCAGGGAGCTGGTGCTGATGCACCCATCACATCACCAGTGACGTGTCTGTGCCAAATGCACTGTTGCACCACCGAGCCCGTGGGCTGGAGGGACGTGGCCACTTCTCTCCCACCACTGCCTGCCCAGTGAGTGCTCTTCATGGAGATGGTTCAGCTTATGGCAGAGTGAGAGCTGGGAGCCTCACCAACTCTGGGCAGGATGCTCTTTTTTCCTGTGTTTTGTGTTTGGGGTTTTTTTTACACCTCCAACTAGATGGTTTTTTGGTTTTGCCCTGGTCCCTGTATAGTGACAAAATCTTGAACAGGTGCTTCCTGGGCAGCCAGGCCGAGGGAGTGATGAGCTTCAGTCCTTCTTTCAAGTCTAATGACTCTTTATACCCCTTTTGTGTCTCCTGAAAGTGCGAGTTGTGAGCTTTGAGGTTTGACTGCCTGAGGATGATGTTTCTTACCTGGAAATGTGGTTTAGTTTGGCTCCAAATGCACCTTTGGGAAAAATCCCTTGATGTTCCTTTCTGGTTTTATGCCTTGAATTTACCACTACTTATTTTATTCTGGTGGAAGCAGCTCATTCAAGCAGCAGCATAAATCTTCCTCTCTGCTATCTGTGGCCCCCAGCAGCACCGTGTTGTCCTTGTGTGGGCAGAGCAGAGGCAAGCTCCTGAAGCAATGCCCGTGGTGGGATTTGTGGAGGAGGGAATTGGGTCCACCAACTCCCTTGGCTCCTCTCTGAGGTGTTGAGGTTGGGTTTGTTGGTCAGCAGCTCCCTCCAGCCCACCTCCTGTCTGGTCCTCTCCCCTGCTGCAGGGTCCCCTTCTCTGCTGTCAGGGCACTTTTCATCCCTGCACTGCAGGGGCTGCTCACCCTCCCTCCCACTGGGGCTCCCAAACCTGCTTTTGGGTGAAAGCAGCAGCCTCCACGCCCAGTCCTGCCTCCCCCCACCCGCAGCGGGACCCCATGGGGAGCACCCCTCCGTGGCACATCCCCCCAGCCCCTGGTCCTGCCCACAGGTGCCTATTGCCTCTCCGTGTCCGACTTCGACAACGCCAAGGGGCTCAACGTGAAGCACTACAAGATCCGCAAGCTGGACAGTGGTGGCTTCTACATCACCTCCCGCACCCAGTTCAACAGCCTGCAGCAGCTGGTGGCCTACTACTCCAGTGGGTAGCCACACGGGGTCCCCTCGGGGTCCGGGTGGTACCCTGGGTGCTGTGCCTGCCCTCACTGCAGGGCGGGTGCTGCTGGGACGTCACCGCTGGGCTGGGGGACCCCAAGCCAATTGTGTGGGAGCCTGGTGAAAAGCTGCCCGGGTCTGAGGGCAGAGGGCGAGGGTTTGGGTGCAGAACCTCGAGGTGTTTGTGGGGGACGTGGGGTAAAGACATCATGTGCCTAAATGCCTGTGTGTGACCCTGCTGTTGTCCCTTCCTGTGCCAGAGCATGCTGACGGCCTGTGCCACCGTCTCACCAACGTCTGCCCCACGTCCAAGCCCCAGACCCAAGGCCTTGCCAAGGATGCCTGGGAAATCCCTCGGGAATCGCTGCGGCTGGAGGTCAAGCTGGGACAGGGCTGCTTTGGAGAGGTGTGGATGGGTAAGGACCATTCCCACCCCTCTGTCCCCTCCGTGTCACCACCTGCATGCTGTCCCCAGCCATCTGCAGCTGCTTGGAGCCTGTGGTGGGGGAGCAGGGGAGGGACACATCCCCCGCCCCAGACATGTGTCCTGAGCAGTGTGTCCTGTGCCACAGGGACCTGGAATGGCACCACCCGGGTGGCCATCAAGACACTGAAGCCTGGCACCATGTCCCCAGAGGCCTTCCTGCAGGAAGCCCAGGTCATGAAGAAGCTCCGGCACGAGAAGCTGGTTCAGCTCTACGCTGTGGTTTCAGAGGAGCCCATTTACATCGTCACCGAGTACATGAGCAAGGGTGAGCACGGCAGGGACACCGAGGGGGCAGCTGAGGGGCTCTGCTCCTCTGGATTGCTCTGACCATCGTTTTCCTCACAGGGAGCCTCCTGGACTTCCTGAAGGGTGAGATGGGCAAGTACCTGCGGCTGCCCCAGCTTGTGGATATGGCGGCTCAGGTGGGTTTGTGCATCCCTGGGCCTCCCACATCCCCCTGCGAGGGCACAGGTTGCCTGAGCCCCTCGGTGGGCTGTGGTGGCTGTCACTGGTCAGACAATGGGGTGCTCTGCAGCCTCGCTCGGGTGGGTGCCACCGTCCCTGCTGGGTCTCAGCCCAGAGCCAGGCTGCACTCTGGGACCATCACTTTGCCCATTCCTGTTGTTGCCAGCTCTCCCTGGCCAGCACACCCAAGTCTGCATGGCATTTCTTGAGAGCTGGTTGTTCCCACATCCCAGCTGGGTCCTGCTGCAGAGCTGTCCCCCTCAGTGGTGCCGGGCTCTCCCGGGGACCCTCGTGTCACCCTGTCAGCTGCAGTGCCCCGTGTGCTGGTCCCCACAGATCGCATCTGGCATGGCCTATGTGGAGAGGATGAACTACGTCCACCGGGACCTCCGGGCAGCCAACATCCTCGTGGGGGAGAACCTGGTGTGCAAAGTGGCTGATTTTGGCTTGGCACGACTCATCGAGGACAACGAGTACACGGCTCGGCAAGGTGCGTGCCCAGGGCTGCTGGCACCGCGCCCGGGCAGGTGGCACCGCAGCAATGGCCACTGGTCCCCAGGGGTGCGTGTTGTGCCTGGAGCCAGCATGTGGCTCTGCTTGCGCAAGGGTCCCACAGACACCCCTTCACCCTGCCTCTCCATCCAGGTGCAAAGTTCCCCATCAAGTGGACGGCCCCCGAAGCAGCTCTGTACGGCAGGTTTACCATCAAGTCAGACGTCTGGTCCTTTGGCATTCTCTTGACCGAGCTGACCACCAAGGGCAGAGTGCCATACCCAGGTGAGGGCTGGCACCTGCCAGCAGAGGCCCTGTCCCGGTGGTGGTGCCCAACACCAGCTGCCCATGCCCAGCATTTGCCCCTGGCACTCTGTGGCCCCCAGAGCTGTCCTTGAGGAGGAACAAACTGATGCAAAGTTTCTCCTGCTGTTTGGGCAGGGAGGACGGGCACAGGGACGAGCTGCCCCTTCCCAGGTTGGATCCTGCCCCACTGGGATGAGCAGATATTGGCCGGGATGCAGCGCCCCGGCCACCCTGTCCCACTCTAGTCCCTGAGCAAGGTGACAGGCTGGCAGGGACGAGTGCTGTTGGGCCAGGGTCCCTTTCCCTGGGTCACTGGGGTTTCCCCTGAGGCCTGTCCCAGCACACCCTTGGTGTCCCCCCCGGGCCAGGCACAGTGCAGCACCTGGCCTGTCTCTGATCGATGCCATGTCTCCTCTGGCCGCACGCAGGGATGGTGAACCGGGAGGTGCTGGACCAGGTGGAGCGGGGGTACCGCATGCCCTGCCCGCCCGAGTGCCCCGAGTCCCTGCACGACCTCATGTGCCAGTGCTGGCGGAAGGACCCGGAGGAGCGACCCACCTTCGAGTACCTGCAGGCTTTCCTGGAGGACTACTTCACCTCGACAGAGCCTCAGTACCAGCCTGGCGAGAACCTATAGACCCGGGGCTCCTCCTGGCACCAGGGACACCGCTGTCCTCGCTGCGGGGCGCCGAGGGCTGGCCTGCCCACCGAGGGGCTGTGTTTGTGGAGCAGCCCTGGAGCAGGGCAGGGCATTATCTCCAGATGCAGCCAGGGGAGGTGCTGGGTTCCCCCATCTCTCATTAAGACTTCTGGTCTGTGTCTAACGAAGCAGCGACATCCTCCTGGTGAGAGGAGCCTGTGGGCACTGATGGAGCCAGCTCAGGAGGGCAAGCGGAGCATCTCCTGCCAAGAGACTTGGTTTTTGGGAGACTTTTCACCTCCACAGCTCTGGGGTGAGCTGGGAGGAACTGGGGGACAGTATCACCCCACCTCAGACACACAGTCCTGGTCTTCTGCACCCCCTTTCTAAATCAGCACAAATTTCCCTGCCCCTTCACCCTCCCCACCATCTCCCCCTTGGCTCCAGTTCTCCTGAGGACGCTGGCAGAGACATTTTGCCACAGGGATGGCACAATGCCTGGCTGGTGTGAATGGGGTGATGTGCTGGGGTGGTGGTGCTGGCATGGGATGACAGTAGGACTCTGGTGGTCCCTCTGGCCTCACCGTGACTTTAACACCTGGTGGGTTCTGGGGCCATAAAATGTGACTGCTCCTGGCTCTGATGGCCAACACTGTCCCGCAGGAGCGCCCAGGGCACACAATCAAATCTTCCAGCTGTGTCTGTCCCCCCAGGGGACATGTCTCACCTCTCCCGGGAGTGGGACTGGGGATGCCAGCAGAGCCCTCACCCTGCTGCGCTTTCTCCCACCACATGCTCCAGGTCTTCCAGCCAGCCCCTTGGGAAGTGCCCCCCAGCCACCCTCCCCAGCTCTGCCAACAACTTTCCCACCAGCAGAGTCCCCTGGGCTGGCCCTGCCACCAAATCTAGTGCCACTGTGGGGCTTGGGCACATGGCCCATGTAGCTGTTGAGGGTGTGGGAATGTTTTGGAGGAAGTACTCGTCTTACACAGATGCTTTTGTCCACCTGGTATGTTTTTAGCTGCCTTCCCTCTATCTGTCTCAAGCTTCCAGGCTGCAGCCCCTGTGCAGCATCCCCGGCCACGTGCCACCATCTGGAAGGAGTCCTGGCAAGTGCTGTGCCACATTTGCATTCTCATCTCCCCCCTGCTTGCTCCCAAAGGCCGCAGCCATGTCTCAGCAGTGGGTGCCTATTCCTGCCCAGCTTTGTCCCACACACATCCCATGGGGCTGATCCCTGGGGTTGGTGAGGCAACACCATTCCCTGCCCTCTCCCACCCAGCACCTGCTTGTACATAACCCTCAAGTGGTCCCTGCACCCTCCCAGACCTTGACTTTGTTGCATGTGTTGGTTTTCCCCCTCCTGTGGCTGTACCCAGCTGGAAACCCTTCACTGTGGTGGCTCACAAAGCTTCACTCCTTCACCTCCTGAACACCCTCACTCAAAAAGACCTGGGGGGTCTTTGGATGCTCTCCTGGAGCACGGTGGGGTGGAGACTAGGGGGTTGCTGCAGGGCAGGGCTGCTGGAGGAAGGGACCTGGAGAGGGGAGCCAGTGGCTTCGGCCTCCTCTCGGTCCTCAGGCAGTGGGCTTTCTGAGCCTCCCCATCACCTTTGGGATGGTGTTTCCCTCTAGCACAGCCTCCTCAAAAGCAGCAGACCCAGCCCACCTCTCCCCAGCCCCTGCCATGGTGGCAGTGTCCTACGAAAGCTGGGTGGGAGCCGAGTGTGGGCAGGGGCTGGCCAAAACCCCCACCCCAGATCTCCACCAGAGCAGGACCCAAGCACACCACTCTCACAGCCTCCCACTCACTCCCACAGCTCCCCAACCACTTATTTATGAACTAAGCGTGTGGTTTGTTGGTGGGCGGCTCCTTTTTTAATGAGTAAAACCTTTAAAATCAGCTTGAACGGGTTCTTCAGCAGCATGAAGAGATCCTGCTGGCTTGAAGAACAGTGACTGGTTTAATGGATTTTTTAAAAATCATTTTGGGAGTTCGAGCCTTTTCTCCCCCTCTCCCTTCCTAGCAGGTTTGCTGTGTCAGCATGTCTGCATTTGGGCAGGGACTCTCCAAACCTCGATGTTCTGGGTCTTCCCATGTTTGCAGCCTTCTGGGATGGGCAGCTGCCACAGACACCCTGTCCCTTGGCACCTGTTCTGAGGGGTGGCTTGTGCCATAGCTCTGCCTGAATTATACAAAATCCCTACCCCTGGGAGAAACCTTTTACAACTGTAACGTGTGGAAGCCAGATTTGTCCTGGAAGCTGAGGAGAGAGAAGGCAAGCACACGTGTTAAGGTTTGGCCTTTGGTTTGTGGCATGTGCAGGGTCTTGGGTGCAGGGGGATGGGAATGGACTTCACCCAGCAGGTGCAGCCTCTGGCTCTTCCTGGAAGGCAGCAGGTGCAAGGAGCACTCCAGGATGGCTGAATTCCTCATGTCTTTCAGCAAGATCTGTGAAGGAGACGTGCTGGGGACATTTCAGGGCAGAAGGCAGTAAAGCAATCCCAGAGGAGCTCTCCTGCACAGGGCTGTGTCCTCATGTCCATGTGTCCATCTGTGTTTCTGTGCAGCAGTTCTGGTGGGACCCAGCACCGCTGGACTCGCCACTGCAGCCAGCATGACCTGGAGGCCCTGGGAATTCAGAGCCTCCCATCCATCATCCTTGTCTGCCAATTTACTTTTTAAGCCAATAAACTCCAGAGGGGAGCCCCTGTCTGCAGATGCTCTTTGGCTTCCCTGGGGTCCATAAAACCCTATAAATCATTCTCCTCTGCTGTTATAATTTTTTTACACAGTCTTTTGTAAGATCTCCAACTGACTATGCAGAGAACATGTGGATCTGTGTCTCTCTCTTCCCAGCTCCCCTCACCTGCCTTTTTTGGTGTCTAAGTAAAATATTTAGCTTTTTTTTTTTTTTTTTTTTGGATAATAATAAAACTTTGGAAGAAAACCTGGAAAGGTCCAGCTTTGTGGGTGGTGGGGGGGGTGGAGATGCTTTGAAACTCTAACCTTGATGTAAATACTTTGTTATTTGATAATTAAATACAAACAGACCTCACAAAACAAAAGTGTAGCTTGTGTATGAGAGGACTTGTTAGCTCCTTAGCATCCCTGTTAGAGGAACTGATGGTGACTGGAGCATGTGAAGTACCCACGTGAAGCTCCTGGTGCTTCAGACACTTTTTCTGGACAATGCTTCTGTGATCTGGTGCTGCTTCTGTGCTGCTGGAGCCATTCCAGTCTCTCTGTGCAGGCTCGTGGTTCAGCACAGTCCCAGCACCTGGTCCTGCAAGAGGAGCCTCGTCCCTCATGGTGAGCAAGCACTGCCGTAGTGGGCACAGAGTCTCAGAATGATGGAATCACAGAATAGTTCGGATTAGAAGGGACTCTGCCGCCAGCACTGAGCCCGGCTGGGGCTGGGAGCCGGGCCCCGGGCGCTGGGACGGGGCTTGTGTGGCCCAAAGCAAGCGCAGGGCAGGCCGGGGCTGCTGCTTGTGCCCCCACAATCCAGGGCACGGGGCACGGTGTCCCTGAGCGGGGCCACCCAGGGTGGGCTGGGGCAGACAGGACAGGGGCAGCGCCCCGTCAGCAGAATCTGCTTCATCAGCACTGCCAAGAAGCAGGCTTCCTGTCAGCTAATTAGTGGGTGCTGATTGGGATCCCTCACCCGGTGATTAATACATAGCACAGCGCTGGGGGTAGGAGGCTTTCTAATTGCAGCATGGCTGCTGCTCCTTTGCCACTGACATCATGACCACGGTCTGAGGTGGCTTTAGTGCCCCAAGCCCCCACTGTGGCTGCTCCCTCCTCCCCAGACCGGTAAGTGACTCAGCCTTATCACCTTAAATGTTTACTGAGTTATGTTTTGTTTGTCTTTAAAACAATTAAGCGATTGAGGGATTATCTCTTGTGTGCAGGTCCCTGAGGGTCTGGGGTCTCTCCCACAGCCCAAACACAGTAGAAGGTCTCCTGGGGCAGGAGCAGGGTGGTGTTTGTTAAAGGGTTGCCTCATAGCGGGGCTGTGCCCTCACGTCAGGCTCTCGGGTCTCGCTGGCAGTGCCACCACAGCTCCCACAGTGCCTGCTGCTTGCTGCTAGCAAGGGGTGGACAGGAGGCTGCCAGCATGCGATGACAGAGGACACAGCCTGTTGTCACTTGGATCTCATCCCCTCCAGCAGCAGGTCTGGCTGGCACCTGAGCCATGTGTCCTCCCTTGCCCTGCTAGCAGAGGATTTGCCTTTGCTGGGAGAGTAGCACAACCCTCTCGCCAAGGGTTAATCTCCAGGCTCTGGAGGGGAGGGCTAAACTCCTAACCTGGCTGTAACTTACCTCCCACGGCTGGAAAACCACCTGGTGCCACTGGAAAGCTGCAGGGCAAGGCTATCTGTGACCCTGAGCCACGTTCATGGCTTCCCTGGCTCGGGGGATTGGCTGGACCAGCACGAGGGGGCGAGGCTGGAGGCTGTGGGAGGCTGGTGCTATTGGCAGCATCCTCTGGACTTGGTTGTGTCCCTGAGCTGGCCGGTGGGTGCTTCCAGCCCAAATGCCTCCTCCGTGGGATCAGCCTCTGGCTGCTGCTGCCTTAGTAAAGCCACGTTGTGGGCTTGTCCCAGGGTGAGCAGGGAGAGAGAGTATCCAAGCAGGAGGCCCTAATTGCCCAGCAAGGTCCCTAAATGAGGGGCAGATGCTGAGAGAGCAGGCTGGTTCCTACCTGCAACCAGAACAGCGCTGGGGATCTCAACTGAGAAATACCAGCTCCTGAGATGATGTCAGGCAGATCTAAGGCTGTGGCAAGCCTTGTGGCATCCCAGCTGCTCATCCTGGGGATGTTCCCTCTCCCTGAGAAGTGTTGAGGAGTATGAAAAGCCCCTGGACCCCAAGGCTGCACGGAGTCCAAGGACTGCCTGGGCCAAAAGTCGCATCTCTGTTTCTAGAGATTGGAGCCTGGGCTGTTTTTGTTTTGTTTTTTTTTTCCTTTATTGACCCTGCTGTGTCACTGATCTGTTATGTGACCTAGAAAAGAAAAAGATCTCTCCTTCATACGGAAAGACAAAGTAACAGCTTAAGGCTCCTGCTCCCTGTATCTAGGGAGCATCAGGCAGATGGACGCTCTGTAATTCAGCAAGGTGATGAGGCTCACTCTGTGCCAAAGTGTCAAGTGACACTTGTGGGCAGCGTCCAGGCTCAGTGGGGCCTGGCACAAGACAGTGGTTGTGTTCTAAATCCCACTGCTCTGAGTTACTGGCGTACCTGCCCACTGGTGCAGTCCCCACACAGAGACCCCTTGGTGCCCCCGGGATACCTGGGGACAGAGCCACCCACGTTCGTCTGGCAGGGAAGGGCAAAACATCTCGTGTGAGCATTTTTCCGTGTAGCCAGCAAACGCCTGGCTGAGTGCTCTGGCACTGTCTGTCTGGGCTCAGCCCCATCTGTGGTGCACAGGCAGGGAACCTGTGATGCTGCTCTTCAGAAGCCATCGGGTTCGACCTGTTCTGCAGTCACAGGCTGGTTTTTCCCGGTCTCTTTATAGAGAAGGACGAGCCAGGCATTAGCATGGGATGTGAGACTTGGTTGGGTTCCTCATTCTGCCCGAGGCTTTCTGTCTGACCATGACGAAGTTGCTTTAATTTTCTATCTTTCAAATGAAGATGGTATCTCAGGGCCCTAAAGGGAGTAAGAGTGTGCTGAGGAGGACTGTGTGCATATCAAAGAGTGCTCCTTCTCTGCATTAGGGGTGGGAGATTTCTTATCCCATTGAGAGCTCTCCTGCAGCCTCCCTCTTTTGAAGGGCTTTTTCCTCTGAGCTGGGTCTCAGAGAAGGGAAAAGCCCACAGCTGCACCTTGTCTTAAACCCCATGTACACAGCCAGGGCTTGCTCTCATCCAAAGGGTTGTCTGGCTTCACGGCTAGAATTTATTTAAATTGCTGTGAAGTGCAACTTGGCAAGTGAGCCATAAAAATGTACTCTTGACAGAACTGATTGCATTAGCTTAAATACATTGAAATTTAAAAGTTGCTCAGAGGGCAAAGTAGTGCCATGGCTTGAAATAAGTGCCCTCCCCTCTCGTTTCCATTTGTTATTTATGCTGAAGCTGATGTGACAGCTACTGGGATTTCCCTCAGCCTGACAGCTGACAGAGCTGTCACATCTATTTTTGATGTAGCACACGCTTTTTTTTAAATCATGTAAACACTAATAATGCCCTGAACTCTTTCCAGCTTGTCCCTGGTCTTCAGGGCTTCAGAGCAAGCCTGTTTCAGCTCCAGCAGCACAGCGCCAACACCCTCTAACACTCAGGTGCTCTTGGGTGCTGTTGGATCTGATAGTCCTCCCCCTGTGCTACACAGGGTCATGGCCAAGGCTGGGGAGGGGCTAACACCACCACATATCCCCTGGATGGCTCGTGGCAGCTGAGCTGCGGCTGGGCTCTGCCCTGAGCAGAGGGACAGGTCGTGGGATGGGCTTACACCACGTGGGTGCCCAGCAGACACTTTTCCTGTCAGCACTGGGGATTAGTGGCTTCCAGGACACAGCTCCGGGGTTTAATTTCGTAAGCGGTAAGAAATGGGGAAATCTGTCACGTAAGTGCAGAGATACACACAACACAGGAGGTGCTTCTGGTTGCGAGATGTGCCTGTTTAGGAACTGCCAGTCTGGTTCCCAGTCTGCCCACAGTCAGGTTAAAGAGTCAAGAGTCAGTACTGGGAGCTACAGGGTAAACAGGCTCTGCCTCTTGCTGGAGACTGTTGTGGGGTTGCTGTGCTGGGAACAGAACAATGCAGAGACACGTGATTGCTGGGCTAAGGCATCCACAATGAGCAGCCAATGCATCATGCTGGGCAGGAGGCCATAGACCAAAGTTTATAAAGCTTTATTAAACATTTTGAACAGCTGTGCAATGAACAAACAATACTCTGGAAGTTTCACAACCTCATAGCTTGAACTGCCTCAGGACAGCAACAGCCACTTCTGCTGCTCTCCACCAGGAGACTGAAGGAAAGACAAACAGATGGCAAAGGGGAGGGAAACCTTCAAAATTTAGAGACAAGTGTTTTGTGTTAACGTCTAAGGCTTCTCACAAACCAATCTCTGCCCCAGGCTGTAGGCCTGACCCACCACCACCTTGGATTCTTGACGTCCTTCTGCCAGGGAAGCTGGGACACCAGGCATTTTTCCAGCCTCTGCCCTTCTCTAGTCAGTAGCACCAGCACCTTCTATCACCTCTGGCTCAAAACTATCTCTGAAAATGGCTGAAGCACTTACTGCTTCAAGCCATGTCTCCACCTCAGGATCCTCTCTTGCCCTGCCCATACCAGGCCTTTTGGGCTAGAATGAGTTTTGTACGGTGAAGGTCACAGTGGCTTCCAAAACCCTGTGTCTTGCAGCATGCCAGTTCTTTATCCCAACAGTCAATACCTTGGTAGACCCTGGACATGTAGGAGGAGGGGAAGAGACAGTCTCTACTGCCTGTGAGGCTTTATAAAAGCAGCAGCATAACTGAGGCTTTCAGGCTGGGATCTTGGAGCATACGGAGTTCAGAAAGCACTTCGGCAGTGCTCGCATCTCTTTGGCAGGCTGAGCAGGAGGAGATGACTCAACTGCCTCTGGCTCCAGCAGCTTTGGCCAAGTCCATTTGTGAGCTGTTGCACTTGCCCCTGATCAGCAAGGTGGGAAGGCTGGCTCCCCACAAAGGGAGACTGAGAGAATCCTGTAGCTATTTGAGCAGGATCAGTGGGCCGGGAGCCCCAGTTAGACCACAGTGGCCTAACGCAGACAAGTGACACACAACTCCAGCACTCCAGCTGGGCAGGGGCCAGCGGCTCAGGCTTCCAGCAGTTCTCAGTTGAGAGGGCTGGTGTCTGTTCCCGGTGATACGGGAAAAGAAAAAAAAAAAAAAGACTTCTGCTTCCAAAAAAGCAGGTGGTGCTGCCAGAGTTCACACAGTAAACGAGTCAAATTTCACAGGCAGAGTGGGAAGAATTTGCCACTCTAGTCCACGCACAGTTACAGGAAACACGCTGTCCTTACTCCAGTTCCATACCCAACATCCCCCTCCTCCCCAGCCCCACCCCCTTTTCAAAAGCAAAACAAGAGCCCTCAGCAGACTGGAAGATTATGATTTTCTAGGTGCCCACTATGTTGGGATCGTGAGCTGATTCCGGCAACTGGGATCCTGTGCAGTGATACAAGAAGCAGTTCCCCCAGCAGCTGTAGCAGATGAGGAATAGCGCTGCCAGGAAGACCAAGGCACAAATTGTGCAAGGTTTCCGTTCCAGGAGAAAACTGAGCAGGTAGAATCCCATGAACATTGAGTGACTGAACCACAACGCTGGGTTGAGGGGCTTGGGTATGAGCAGGACAGGTAGCAACCACTGCAGGCAGTACATTGTGGCTGGCTGGCTGGGGCCTCGTGGCAGTAGCAGTCAGATGTGCTCCAGAACAGTCTCCAGCAACTCCTCCAGTGGACAGGCTGCTCTGTAGGGAGGGTAAAATGTCAGCCTGTCAGAGAAACACAGCAAAATAATCAACTGACATTCTTCTAAAGCTTAATTTACTCCCAAGCATCATATGCTGATGGTGGAACTCCCAGTACTAAATTCTGGTGTGTCTTGGAGCTGGTGGGAACTTTCCTGCTTTCTGAACCACTCAGCTGGGGACAGGATCAGTTATTGCTGGTGTAAAAGTGTATCCCGTGTTCTCTGTTCCTCAGACTTTTATCCAAGCTAACAATTGAGACTCTTTTAGCACAGTGCAGGAATAGAAAGGGAGAAGGGGAAATGGAAATGAAAATAAGCTGCCACAGCCTTCCCTACACACATTTATCCAAGGCAATCCAAAGACCCGAGTGATGGTATAAAGAAAAGCAACTGAAGGGCAAACTACTTGGTGCTACAGAGAAGTGTTAAGGAAGCATTAGTGTCAGAAATGTCTAGGAATTGTCCAGCACACAAACTGCTTCCTCCCAGGCACAGACAATAAAGTCTGCCAGCAGGACAGCACAACAGTCAAGCTACACATGTAGCTACCCAGGGAAGCCCTGGCAGTGTCCAGGCTGCAAAACAAAGGGGAGGATAGTCAGTCCCTGCTTAAGGATTTATAATCCCTGCCAAACAGCTAGTCAGATAAGACAAAGTATGTGAACAGATCAAAGGGGGTGACAGGCTCAAAATGGCAATTTTTGTAAGTGCTGTAAACACAGGATTTCCTCACTTGGATTATCATAAAACCCCATGGAAACTGGGCTTTATGGGCTTTCCCAAGCAGAGATGGCAGCACACTACAAGTTCAAAAAACCTGTTTCTACCTTTAGCAACCACCTCAACAACACTAAGCGTGTGTGTTTTTGTTTTTTCCTTTGAAGCAGTACAAACACCTTCAAGAATTTCAAATGCCTTCAAAAACAATAAATGCCTCACCCCCACTAAGGAGAGTCTGGTCAGGACAGCTCCTTGCAGCAATCCTTGTATCTGCAATTACTCAATGGAGCAGTGCTCCGACAGAAGGATGAAGGGCTGAGCTGAGCCTGTTGGGATTACAACTGGGGGGTGGGAAGGTTAGTAGGATGAAGGAGTGAGAATGTAAACAAACAGCACATTCCACTGGCTCCTGCTGGCAGGAGAAGGAATTTCCTGGCAAAGGGAGGGAGAATGAGGGATTGCATTGAGAAGCCAAGAGAAAACCACACGTGGTTCTCTCCCAGAAGAACACTGAGGTCAGACTTGTCTCACAGGTACCAATGGGCTCTGCTGTCAGCAGCAGAAAATGCTGCCATACGCCTGTGCTGAGCAGCAGGATCTATTTTATTTTCATGTCAGTAAGAAAATGCAGGCCAGCTAACACCTCCACCAGCACAAACATTATGTGGGGAAAGTCCATTGTGCTGGTGCTTCTGCAAGTGTGTATTCTCCAGCAGAGAGAGGGGGCAGCTGGAGTTCAATTAGTAAAACTAATCTTCAGCTCGGCAGTCAAAGAGTAAGGAAAAAGTTATTTTATGCCACAATACGGATAAAGCCAAGTCACAGGAATAAAGCTCCCAATGTTAGTTCTGTTTTATGCAGATCACTCACTTGCATCTTTAAGGGCAAGTCTAGTCCCAAGTCTTCTTCCCCATCTATAAACTGGAAATAGCCATTACTCATTTCACAACAAAACATGCTGTCTGCTTGCCTTTGTGAATTGCTCAGATGTTTCTGGAGTAAACAATACCACAGAAGTATTGGAGAACTTTTTTCCAAGGGGAAGAGTGGAGAGCAAAGATTTAAAAACAAATATTTGTACAGGAATTAAACTCCATCACCCAACATTTTACTTCAGATTGCACCGAATGCAGCAAAGTTGTACCAAATCAATGATGTGCAGCTGCCTTAAACCTCCTGAAACGTTCCTTTCTTGAAGTTTCCTGCAATTTTTTTCTCACAAGTGCTCCAAACATTGAGCATTAAAAATCACTAAATAAACATCATATCATGTTTTTGCTAGATCCAGCCCTAGGTTGCATCAGCTTGACTTCTGTGGCACTCTGTGTCACCTGTTCTTGAAACTTAAGTTTAAAATGCCTATTCTGCTTTTGGTTTTCTGTCTCTAGAGCAAAGAAATGGGTAAAAAAAATTTTCTGTTGAGTAGCACAAGGCTGAAACAAAGCTCTAGAATCTTTCAGAACTAATGTAATAAATCTTTCAACTTTAATAGGATCATGTGTCACTACTGAGCCTTTAGCCCCCAAACTTTACAGTTTGAACATAATTATAATTTGTGATCTAGCTACCCTTTGTACTTCATGGTCTGGCTTCCTCACTCCTACAATGCTCTTAACAACACCACTCTAAGCACTGAGTTGATTTGAAACATCTAAGCTTTACCTAAGCACTTCCTACAAACACAAAGCCATCTCAGAACGAGTTACTCCTTTTTAAATATTAGTATTTCCTGCAAGAGCCAGTTGCCTGCAGCAATCAATGCAACCACTCTGCAGAATAAAGAACCATTTAGTAGTAGTTATTTTTACTATGAAGTTTCCATGCCAGTGCCCTTCAACCTGCAAACCTCTTGGGTTTCTGACAAATGCAGACATTCGAACAGTTGCCCTTTGTATCTGTAGTCAGTCTGCCTGTATTTACATGTGTCCTGTCACTGTCCACCAGTTAAATGCTGAGGACCCTTTGCTGTACCCCACAGCTGATCCTAGATAAAGTACTTACTACTGGAGACTTCTACAGCTCTAGCTTCCTCGAGGGACTTTCCACTAGTAAGATATGTGCTCATCACTAGAGATTCCTTTGCACAGCTGGCAAGGAGACTGAGTTCTCTTTCCACTCTGTTGATCAAAGAGAAACAGCACCTCCTGCTAACACTCTCCTTCATGCCCAGGACAGGCAGATCCTTCTGGAACCCACAACAATATTCAGTTTCATCTGAATTCTCCAGCAAGGTGAAACTTGCAAATTAAAGATTCCTACCTTGTTGTCTTTGTCCCCTCCTCATGATCCAAGCCAAAGATTACCACGTTCCAGAGCAAATAATAACCTGTCACCCAACAGGACTGGTTTCACAACCACATCCTGCTTTCCCTCAACCAGTTGCTCTTGTTCTCCTGTGCCTGACTCATCTCTTTTCTCAGCCAGCCCAGTGTCCTGCTATCCACAAGCCTGCTCCTGTGCTGCTCCTCATGTCATCTGACCTGGTGGCCACTCTTGTTTACCCGACAGCTCCTTTCCACTGCCTCCTCTTGCCCCTGCACAGCTCTTGGGGCCACTTGAACTCACTCCAGATCCCTCAGCAGCAGAGCTGGTGATGTCCCCACTGCTCTCCATGCAGTCATCAGCTCCCTCTGATCTCGTCGTGCTGCTGGAGCCTCCTCCCTGCCAGTTCCTGCTGGCACAGGAGCAGTCTGGGGAGGTTCCCTGCATAGCTCACTAGTAAGCAAACACCAATACTTTCCATGTGCTTATTAATTGGATGCCACTGCATTCCCAGCCCTTCCTGCTGTCATCTTTCCTTCCAAAAACATTCAGCACCAGCAGTCCTACTGGTGCATGGGGAGGATTTGGGAATTGCAGTGCAACGGCAGCAGCACACCTTTCCCAGACAGAAAGAAAACTTCAATTATGCCAGGTCTAGAGTGAGTAGCACAGTGCAAGTCTGCACTGCTTTGCAGTGGGTCAGTCACATTTTGCAATGAACCCATTTGAGGAGCTAGCAAGCTGTTCCTTCATATTCTAAAAGATAATTCAGCAATTAAGACACTGAGAGGTGTTCCTATACCACAGGTTTTACATATCAGTTTGCCAATATCAAGTCTGTATCTTTCTCAAGAATGTTTTAATTCCTTACCAGTCCATTTACTCTGAGAGGGCAGAATAATCAGCCAGCTTTCCCTATGCACTTCCAAGGGTATGCTTGTTCAGACCTTACTAAGGCAGCCTTTAAGCCAGTACCGTCCACAAGGAACTTCCCCAGCAGATGCTACAGAAAGAGTCTCCCAGGCTGAGAGCTGAAAGGTCTGCAATAAAACACTGAGTAACCTTTTTATTGGGGCGTGCTGGAGTCATTTTCCTCCTATGCCAAAAGCTGAAGTCTCTGCTTGTGATGAAAAGCCACACTGATTAGATGAAAGTCTCTCAAGTTCTACATTGCACATCAACTGAAGAGCAAACCTCAGGGATGTGTTTCTTACCTATAAAGTTCACTTGTACATAGTACTGTTTGCTTAAAATTGTTTCAGTCAAAAACCCCATCACCACTATAACTGATGTGTGCAGGCAGTGCTTCACACTGCCCGTGTGTGTTCAAAACCAACTCAAGTATCACACAGCATCCAAAACAGCTGCTAAAAAATACACAACATCCAAAGCACTGGGACAAAAAGAGTTGAAGAGCTATCAAGTGACAAGTTTGAGGAGTTCAGCTAAGAAAAGCAACAGCAGACCAGCTTCCCAGATGCCAACCCTCTGTCGTAAACCCAAGAACCAGAACTGTTCAAACTTTAAGACCTATTTGCAGCAGGCATTGACTTCTCCAGGTTTTTTTAGCCTTGCCACTATTATTTCAATTTTTTTGAAAGCTTTATCTGCTGGTATGACTCAGCTGGAAAGAGTGAGTCTACGGTTTTTGGCAAAGGCCTTACCCCAGTCTTGGATAAGTTCATGCCTTGAACACTTGATGCAGACTCAGAAATGGTGCAATATAATCACAAACAGTTTCCAAAAAGAGCAACAAATCCTTGACTAACCAAGCCTTGGGGTTAGTGTTCTGATTTCTCAAGCTAGAGACAAGCCAAAGGAACCCACTTTAGGAAAAGTGAAGGCTCTCTGTTGAGCCACTCTTCTCATGACTGCCAAAGCTGCCCTCTGAGCTTTGTTACTGATGGGGGATGGATCAGCCTTTGTCCAGAGGCAGTGCCCACTGCATCTGGACTGCAGTGCCCTCACAGCACCAGGGTGAGTAAGCCTCCACCTGTGAGCAGGAAGGCAGCAGTGTTCTGTGTTTCTCTCTACAAAAGGTAGAGAAGAGATCCAAACTAAAACTAATTGGTTTTTTCAGAGAACTCCAAATGGGCCTGGAAATCATCACCAATCAGAGAAGCAGAAGCTTAAGTCAGCCAGCTCTGTGGTGGGAAGAGATGTCAGTATTCACAGTTGTCATCTGAAGTATTACTACTTTCATTTGTACTAATTTATTAATTCTCAGTGGTCCTCATTCCTCCCTTCTGCCTTTGTTAAACTGCCAAAGATCACAAATTCCAGACCCATTCCAAATTCCCTAAAAAAGATAATTAGTCTTAATCTGGACTTCTTGTCTACCTTTTGTACCTTCAGCAGGCTTCAAAGGTCCAAACACAGCCTGATAAGGGCCAGTTTTTTGCATCTCAGATTAAAAGGGGCAAAAATGGTGTTTGGGCAGCTATGAGGAGATATGTGACATATAGGTTGGGAAGACAAAGGTTACTCCACTATGACAGAACTTGGAAGGTCCACTGTAATGCTCCAGTACCAGATAAGTACAGAGAGTTCAGTGTGTTGTGGACTGCATTTAAGAGCTTGTTTTTCCTCTTCTTTTGCACTTGTACGTTTGGGATGTCAGGAGCAATGTTCGTATGACAGAACAGCTAGTAAACTCACTTTGTAGCTGATTCAAAGCATGGGGTCTCAGGGAGGGTGCCTGGCCAGGCACAACAGCACTGCAGAGTGCTGTATTCATAGACTATCACAGAATATCCTGAGTTGGAAAGAACCCACAAGGGCCATCCAAGTCCAACTGCCTGGACGAAAGCCTGTCAGTGCTCTTTTGCTCTGGGGAGAAACGGGCCTGGGTTTCCCTTTCAGAAGGCGCCAAAGAGAGCTGCGAGGCGTCCGTGACCGAGAGCAGGGGGACAGAGGGGAGCGCAGTTATGTCCATGCTGGCAAAAACCTTGGCGAGCTCAGGGTCGCTTGAAGCCTTTTCCATTCCCGGCGCACGCTCGGCTGCGAGCGCCCGGCTCCCCCGAGCAGGAAAACCTTCCCCCCTTCTCCCCACAAAGTTCGCAGGGTCACCCCCGCTCCAGCACTCCGCCGGCTGGGCCCCGGCCGCCCCCCGCCGCTGCCCTGCGCGCCCCGGCCCGTACTCACCGCGCGGTGCCGCCGCCTCACGCCGCCATCCCGGGGCCGCCCTGAGGAGGGAAGGATAGGCCGCCTGGGAGACGGGGGACACCCCCCGGCCGCCCTGACAGGCCCCACGCGGCCGCCCGGCTGTCCCCGGGACCGCTCCGCTCCGGCCCGGCCCCGGTGCGCTGCTGCTCGGCCGGCGGGACCGGGGCGCGGGGA
>WBMZ01018043.1:0-17657 GCA_013400975.1 Atrichornis clamosus | reverse complement strand
CGCCAGGCGCGGGTGGGGCCGGGGGCCGTCGGGCGCATGCGCGGCGAGGGCGGCGGGCGGGTCGCACCGGCTGCGCGGGAGCCGCGGCCCGGCCATGTCCGAGGCGTATTTCCCGGTGGGGCCCGGGCTGGGCATGGAGGAGAATTTCCTCTCGCTGGACGACATCTTGATGTCGCAGGAGAAGCTGCCGGGGCGCGCCGAGAGCGCGCTGCCGCGCCTGGCCGTGTTGCTGGGGCAGGGGGCCGGCAGCGCCGAGTCCGTCCCGGAGGTAACGGGGTGAGGGGGGGACACGGGACCGCCGCCCCCGGGACGGGACGGGACGGGGCGCGGGGGGCTCTGCCCCGGGGCCGCCGCCTCGCCCCCACCTCCTGTCGCGCCTCCCAGGCCCGGCCGCCTTCTGTTTTCTCAGTCACTGCAATGATGCTCCCCGTTACTTTCTCAAAAGTTTTTTTTTTTTTAATCATATACACTTCGCCTGTTCGGTTTTTTGTGGGTCTTTTTTTTTCCTCTCGCTGTTTCATAATCTGACGATTATTAAAGCATAAAGCATCCATTAAAAGTTTACTTTCCGAGTCTTGCAGTAATAACGCCTCCGAAGTGTGCCTGGCTTATGCTACAGTCACAACAGACTGTTCTGAAAACAAAATTGACTTTTTGTAATGCTGGACCTTCATTAATTAAGTTAACTCTCTGTCTTTGGGGCTGCTTCACGTGTGCTTTCATGGCAGGGATAACTTCTGGTTTCTCTCGCTCCTCCAGGGATCAAAGCTGGAAATCCCGCTGTGGCTTGCTAAAGGGCTGCACGACAGCAAAAGGAGAATCATCTCTGTGGAACTGCCAAAGATTTACAAGGAAGCTTGGAGGACCGTGTTCAGTGCTGATGCCAATGTGGTTGATCTGCATAAAATGGGGCCCTACTACTATGGATTTGGCTCACAGCTCCTGAATTTTGATAATCCAGAGAATCCTGAGATAGCTCAGACTATCTTGCAGGCAAGTATCTGAACTAGGTCTTGAAATTTGGGGTTGGATTTTTCTGTCTTCCTGTTGTTCCCAGCTGCTCAGCAGTCTTCAGGAAAAATACTCTATTTTAATCCAAATGACTTCTGGATTGAATATGGATAGCCCTCTTGGCACCTGCACAGGCTGGTGCTGGAAGCCTCAAGTGTGCATCCAGGAGTGTGATTTTAGCTTAGAGTTTCCACAGTGTAAATACGGTGTTTCATAAAATCCTGTAAAACAGGACTAGAGGAGATGTAAGATCATTTAATCGTGACTGTACTGCAAAGCAGAATTAATTCACCCTCTGTTGTTTGAATTTTTCTACCTTGTTTTTAAATCTCTCTAAAGCTGAGACCTCACACTGTTCTGGGTGATCTGTTTCAGTGCCTGGTCAGCCTCACCTGAGGAGGTTTGCTCTAATGTCTGACCCAAAGCTCCTTCACAGCAAGGCAAGCTCTGTTCTGTTTGTGTCACAGAAGTAAATGCTGAGGACAGATCATTCTCTTCCTTCCTGCAGCAGTCCCAGTTCATTTGATATCTGTCTATGGGTCATGCTTCCTAACCTCTGATTGCCCTTATTGTGCACTGCTGGTATCTTTCCAGTGGATCTGCATCCACTGTGCCATGCCCTGAACAGCATTGCAGTCCCACGCTCAGGACTTGTGCTGAGGAAAACAAAAGGATTACTTTGTGAGTTTTGTGGGCTGTGATGCTCTTGGCTCATCATGGTGCAGCATCTGGTTTGTCACGATGCAGTCGCATGGATCTGTGTTTGGTTTGCAGTCCACAGTGAGATGGTACAGGTTCCATATGCAGACAGATAATGTCTCTTTCTGACTTTGTACAGTTCCCAGTTTCTGTCTTAATGCAAGACCTTACCTTATGTTCCAATTTGTCAGGATTGTTATGAATTGAGAGTTCGGCTCCCCAACAGGCCTGCAGCCATCCCTCCTCCTTCTCCTGCATGTTACTTGCTGGTTTAATAAGCACAACTTCTATTCCTTTAGTAAACGGACTAATTAACATCTCAAACAGTGCTCGGTTCCGCACAGACCCAGTGGAACTCCACTCAGTAGATCCTTTCCTCCTGACAGGAGCTATGGATGATGGCTGTCTTTCCTGACCATCTATGGGTGGTCTAGCTAAAGCTTCCAAGAATGCCCCGTGACAGATACCCCTCCACTGCCTTTCCTCCCTGTGCAAGGCCTGGCATCCTGCCCTAACAGGAAACCAGGCTGGGCTCTGGGAGTTTGTTCTTGGCAAGTCCATGATGGCTGTTATTCTTTTTATTTTCTTGCAGAAGTTTAAGTATTGCTTCTTTGTTCCACTGTGTTTCCAGGAATTGATGCTGATGGAATTAAAATTCCCTGGCTCTTCCCTTCTCCCTTTCCATCTCCCCTTTCTCTTTTAAAAGAAAGATGCCATCTTTGTCTGTTTCCGGCCATCAGTGCTCCTTGAGCTTTTAAACATAACCACTAACAGCTCTGAGATCTCTTCAGCCAGGTCTCTAAGTGGGCTGGGATGATTGCTATTGCATACTTTATTTTCTTTATGCTTTACATTAAGATTGATGCAGAGAGACTTTGAAGTGCTGCTGCTTTCTCGGAGTTGTCCACTGAAAATGTGCTTTGTGCAGTGAGGAGGTGACCACGCCTTTCCTTGTCTTTTCTCTTTCTGCTAATGGACATCTTAGGAAAAAAGCCGCAGTAGAACTCATTACTTATTGACAGAGAAATCAAAGCACGCCAGGTTTGATTGCTCTTTGTTGAAAAGCAAACGAGGGGAGTTGTGCTGACTTTAAAAATACACAATAAACCCTCTCTCCGAAATATTCAGGAACTATGAATGGGAAGTATAACTGTTCGGTGACAAAGTCAAAATGAGAGTTATTAATTTATAATGTATGTATATAATTTATAATATATTTATCCTGTAGCTTCTGATGATTCTAAAATCAAGCATTTGCTCTCCCAGTTCAGGCAGGAAGTGGTTTTGCCTTTGCAGCCAAAGCTAGTAAGTGCTGTGCTGGTTGCAGACCCTTGGCCAGGTGTGAACTGGAGCCTAAACCTTTGGCTTTTCAGTCTTGAAAGCTCAGGCCTCCAGGGTCTGAGCTGAGGGTGGCCCTGTGTTGCCTGCCAGTAACTCTGTTTGTCCTCTTCAGACGTTCACTGCCCGCTTTCGCCGTATCATGGACTCCTCCCAGAACGCCTACAACGAGGACACGTCGGCGCTGGTGGCTCAGCTGGATGAGCTGGAACGGGCCCTCTTTCAAGTTGGCCAGAAAGGGCTGAATGACTTCCAGTGCTGGGAGAAGGGACAGGCTTCCCAAATCACAGCTTCCAGTCTGGTCCAGAGCTATGGGAAAAGGAAGTTCACAGAAGTGGACGGTTAAAAGCCTGAAGAACGTGAAGTTACAATGGGGGACACAGATTTGCAGTCATAGCAGAGAAAAGTGAATCAATTTGAGGAAGAATAGAGGCTCGCTGTCTGTTAATGGGAATTTTTCTCTATAGCAACTGTGGGTTAGACTAGTGAAAATTTTAAAGGCAGAGGGCAAGGGTATGAAAAATAGATCCCATCGCATCACCCAGTAGCCTTACAGCTTACTCATAGCTCCTGAGGAGCTGCAGCTAAAGTGTTTGCTAGGTGGCTGAAAGGCTACAAGAAGATTCATTAAAAGGGTAATAAATATTAATTATTCTTCCAAATTGATATTTACAATACCAGATCTGGAAGAAAGTGTAATTTACGTATTTCATCTTGCCCTTGCCATTCCAACGTCCTGGAAACAGCTGTTGATTTTACGAACAGCTGTTTCCGGGTTCCCTGTTTTTCGGAGAGCCCCAGTGATGTGGAAAAGATGTGATACAGCATGAATTTTTGTTCATATACACTGAGGTGGAACAGGTACTCGTTGTGAGGCAGGAGTGTTTTTCTTTGCTGACTTTTGTACGCTGTGCCAAAGCCCTGGAGAAAAACACCTCCTCGTACGCGCATAGCAAGTGGCTGCACAGGTCCTGTGCTGCCTTGTCCTCGCTCTCCCTTTTTGGCCCTTGTGACCTTGGTGCTGCACAGTAAAGAATGTTCTTGTTTAATGCCTGTGACTTCTGTGATGGATGTGTCTCTGTGATGGGTGTTTTACAGAGGAGGAAACAGAAGGCAGCAAAGAGTAAAGTCTGGACCAGATCAAAAGCAGAAACTGTAATGGAAACGCTGCCCCGTTACCAGCCTTTGAGATATGTGTTTCCCCTTGAGAAATTCTGATTTCTAGATTTGGTTAGTAGAAGGAACAGAGAAAATGAACTGAGTTTCTTTCCTTCTGGCCCATCTAAGTGATCCTAGCAAAATGATCTTAGTAAATGTCATGCCAATAGAAGTGACTGGATTTGGAACTTGCACAGTGGTTATCGTCTCATGTGGATGCCCCTAAACCTAGATCCTCTGCAGTCCCATTGGACTGGAGACAGAATACAGGTGGTTATCTGAGCAGGACTTAGTTCCTGCAGTCATCAGGATGGTTGTCCTTTGGAAACAGGTATTGGACGTCTTCTGGGTGCCTCTAAACCTCTGCAGAAGGTGGACCTTGTGGAGAAGCTAAGCAGAGGAGCCAGATCTTGGGGATAACTGAGCACTTTCTCTTCTGTGGGAATCACTGGGAGGTGACAGCAAGATCCACATCTCAGAGGAGTTACTGGACTTGCAGATGCACCTGGAGACTGAATGCTTCAAATGAGACCTCAAGTGCAAAGGGCCCTTCCTTGGCCAGAGATGTTCTGTGAAGGTGGGACTCAGTCTGTGAAGGTGGTGAGAGGGGACAGTGTTGTGGCTTCACAAGTGTCTTGGTGCCTCCTCAGCTGCACAGGGCCAGCTGTCCTGCCACTGGAGACTTAACTGGAAGCTTGCCTGACAAAGTATTTTAAGTATGTGCAGGATGAAATGCTGCTGCACTTAATGGCTTAATGGCATGTAATGGCTTATGCATTTGTCTGTTGTCCATTTCTGGATTTTTATCCTGAATAAATATTTTGTAAGGGAATGCTCATAATGTGAAAAACCTATTCTTAATTGCCCTGCAGCAGAAAAATGAAATGGAAAAGTTCAGGTCTCCACAGAAGTGTGGCCATGATAGATAATGCAGTCCTGTTTGTATCATCCCTCTGCTCCCAGATAATGTGGTTGGAGTTAATTTGTGCAGTCGCAGCAGTGTAGAAATAGTTCCTGTCTGACTCACCCCAGCTGGGGCCTGGCTGTTTGCACAGGTTGTGGGAGAGACCCTGCCAGCCAATCAATAAGCTAATGATTTTATAAATTGCATTTTTAGGAGCACAAGATGGATGGAGGTGACTCTGCGTTACCTCGAGTTTGTTGTGGAGTGGTGGGTGGGAGTTGGGAATTGGCTGTCTCTGTATCCATATCCTGCTGCTCCAGGCACTGTGGCATCACTTCATGTACCCTGTCAGAGCTGTGCTCAGTGCTGCAAGGGAAACAAGCTGAAGTCCATCTGTGACAAGAAGCATTTTTCAATTGGAAATATTTTTTTCACTGAGATGTTGACTTTGAGATCCAGTTGGTTTGTAACTGAAATCATTAGTTCCATCAATTTCTGGACTGGTTTTGATGACTATCCAAACTACTTTTTCCTGCATTTGTAAGAACATTTTTATTAATGCTGGATGTAAAATGCAAGCAGTTTCTCACTTGCCGATATTTTGTGCAACTGCCTTTAGAGTAGGGAGAAAAAAAAATTCCCGAAGTAGTCTTCAATGTCACTGGCCTTTTGTAAGTAGTCAATGTCACTTTTAGTAACCATGAGTTTAAGACCCTTAAAAAAAATCTGATCCTGTCATTTTAAATGACAGTATTTGGTTAGTAGATCTTGGTTAGCTTTATTTCTGTCCAGAAGTACAAGAGTGCTCTTTACTTTTTGTGAACACAGATGTCCCTTACCATGGCACTGCAGCAAGCTTTCACTTAGAGGAGTTTGAACTTGGGTGTTTTCAGAATGGCACAATAAATCTTCATTACAGAACTGCCCGGAAAAGGTCTGAAAAGAACTTTAAAGTTTGATTTCTCCCTATGTCCCTCAGCTCCTCAGCTTTTAAACTGAAGCACTACTGATGTCCATGATAAAGCAGTCCACAGACGCATTTTATAGTATTGCCACAAAGGTTTTCATTGCAATCAAGTGAAAAAATAGGCAAAATTTAAGCAGCAATCAGGAGGAGCAGCAACAAGAAATGTTCTGAGAACTGGCATACTGTAACACCTCGGATTATTTTTATGAGGGACACAGTGGCACCTGGCTGGGTTAGGAGCACAAGCTTTTCTGGTCTTCACCAGTGATTTCCTACCTGTATTTTGGTAACCAGCTGTAACAAAAGCTTTGCTAATTGAACCAGTTGCTTAACAGGGAAGTGATGTAATTCAGTAGAGGCACAAGGTGAATGCTTTCTTCACGCAGAGCTGCCTCTGTCCCCAGATGTGCTTTTTTGTAAAACATATTGTCCAGTAACACAGCACATGGCACAGGAGTTCTTGACTTTTTAAAATAAACCTAACTATTCATCTAGCACTGCCTCTGCCTGGCAGGAGGCAATTCAAAGATGTTCCTTGCCACAGTTTCCTTTTCCTGGCAAGCGAAGGCAACACTTCCTTGTTAGGAGTGTGTTTTGTCCTCTGGATTGTAGGCAGTGCCTTAACAGCAAAAATGCCAGCCAGATTTCCACAGCTCTGCTACATCTGCCAGAGCTCAGATGCCTACTTGATAAGTGCTTGTCAGAGCTAAAAGATTCCCCATCTCAGAAATCACTCTGGTTTCCTTGATCAGTCCCATTAAACCCTTACTGCTAAGCTTTGAGATTGCCACATACCTGATAACTTGTAAGTGCTTTTCCCACTCTGCTCTTCTCCATGAACAGCAACGTGGCCCTGCAGAGTGCTCAGCTCGTGGTGCTGCTTTCCTACTTGTACCTGCTCAGCAGAGCAGTCTTTAGGGCTGAGGGCACTAAATCCTGAGCAGAACTGGCACTGGGACTTTGGGCAAAAACTGGTGGAAGGATGACAAACTGTCCTGGTCACATGAGGGAGGAATAGGGGAAGGCCATGCACACTCCAACTCAGGTCTGATGGCTTTGCTTTGCAAGACGGGCTTAGGGAGCTGAACTCTAGTGGGTGTAACACGATTTTCTGTGTTTTGTGCTGATGAGGCAATGTAATTCAAGTCTAAGCTTAAGCCATTGTGATTTTGTGCTGGTCCCGTAACTGCTTTCAGTTGCAGGTGTTGAGAACCCTACTTGGCCTGTGAGGTCAAACTAGGTGTCTGACTGACTTCTCTCTTACATCTGCCAGGTGAAAACACAAGTGAGATTCAAATCCAAGTTTAGGTTGAGCTGCCTTGTCCTAGATTTGAGCAAACAAGAAGGGTGGATGTCATAGTTGGCAAGGGAAAAGAAGGATTACTGAGTGCTGCGGAAGGAGGGGAGTGGTGAGAAAGCTGCCAGGAAAGAGTAGCAGGGCAGGGCACGGGCAGTGCCCCTTCAGTCCGTGTGGGATGTGCTGAGCCCACGGTGAGCTGGGGGCTGCCTGAGAGAGTGCAGGACTTGCCCCGTGCTGGAGTGGTTAGTGCAGGACCGTGGTGAGCTGGAGAGAGCTGAGCTTACAGCACCCTGGCTTCTGCTGCCTTCTTCACCAAGTGCCGCTTGCTTATTCCTCCTCTGGAAAGCCTGGAAAGCAGCATTAGGATTGACCATGTGTGTGTTTAAAGGCTGATTCACAGAGCTCAGAAAGGCAAGGGACCAGCAGGTTGTTTGTCTGCCAGCCCGAGCCCGGTGCTCAACACATACTACCCAGAAATGCAAAGCCCTTCTGCCAGGCACAAATTTGCCATCCTGCCGGGCCTGGCCACGGTGGATGGAGCTGTGCTGTGCCTGTGGCTGCTTCCATTTCTACAATATGTCCTGATGACTTTACTGGGACAACAACAGGGAGAAGAAGTAAAGTGGCACCTGCCCTCTTTTCCCCACCACTTGTTGGAGGGAGCGCTCCTGGCTGCCAAGGAGAAAGAGGAGCAGCCTTGGAGAAGTTGCTACTCACGACAGCCCTGGCAGCACCTGGTCATACGAGCAGCATGCCTGGGAAGGCAGCCAGACTCATGGAGCAAGGCAGGGACTGTCAGGAACAGGGGTCCCTCTGGGTCTGCTTGGGCAGGAGGTGAGAGGTGAGAAGAGACAATGAGCAGCAGAGATGGGGGGGAGACTGGGAGGCTCTAAGGAGGCAGGTCAGTGCTCAGAGTGGTTCTCCCTCATTTGAAGGGGTCCTGAAGTGACTCCTCTTTTCAGTGTAAGCAGTGCAACATCTCAGGAAATAAACTGCAGGTAGAGAAGAGGAGGAGGAGGAGGAGGAGACGTATGAGATGGAGAGGGACCTCAGAGAGTGAAAAAGAACCCAGAGGGATCTTGAGACAAGGAGTGAAAACAAGAAGGAAGAGGAGACAGTGAGCTTCCACCTCCCCTGGGCACACTGAGAATGCTTAATGGGTTTTTCTTCAAAGTGGAAATTGCTCTGGGAGCCTCTTCCCTGAGGGCTGGCCAGGCTTTGCTGTGCAGGGGCCGGGCTTGGTGAGAACTCCCCAGAGCCAACCCCTTGCACTGCTCTGGGGAGCAGGAGAGCCCCAAGAGCCCCAAGAGCACTGCGGTGACACCAGAGCACTCCTCGCCTGGTGTGGAAAACTACAAGGGGTGGCACAGCCCCAAGAAGCCAAGGCATTTGTTCTGGTTTTCGAAACACTTCATTAATGTCATTGACAATACCAGCAGGTTCCTCAGATTAGTGTGCTTCTATTTTTGAGGAGTTATTCCTCGTGGCAGGCTGCCAAGCAGTGCCAGCGGCCTCAGTATCCTTTCTATCTGGATTGGCAGGACACACTGGTGCGCTGCCTTTCGTGAGCCTTTGTGAGGACTTAGAGCTGCAGCTCTTTGCAGTGCTCCCCCACACCTTGGGCAAAATGTGCCTTCTTTGGGATTCCCAGCTAGACCTGTGCAAGGCAGAAATCCTTTGTGCTTTAGGACAAAAGCCGCTTTTCTGCTCCTGGGTCGAGGCAAGGCACAGGCAGCAGTCGGGCTGAGGAGGGTTTGGGGTGTGAGGGCCATGTAGGGACACAGATGAGGTTTGCAGAGTGCAGTGTGCTCCACCTCAGGGTGCTCTCTGGGTGGGCCGGGGTTTGAGTCTGGAATTCCAAGCACAGCATCTCAGGGGAGCAGCACAACGAGGGATGTGGCTGCCTTGCTGCATGTTCCAGGGCAGGGCCACAGCTGCAGCACTGCATCCTGCCAGGTCAGGATGTGGCAGCACTGGAGTTGTGGAGAAAGCAGCTGGCATTCCCTGGGGGAAGGTGAGATTCCTCTGCTCCTCAGCTCAGCCCCCATGGAAACACAAACCTGCTTCCCCCCAGCTCCAGCTGGAAGGTGAAGGAGCTCATCAGCACCGCAGGACCAAACCCATTTCACAGTGCTGTTCTCTCCTCAGTGTGTCCTTAATGCCTGACGTTGTAATATCAGAGCTGGTGGAGCCGTGGCACTCGAATGCTCTGCACGCTGCTCTTGCCCCTGTTTCAGGCTCAAGTTCTTGTTGACAACCACACATTAAACACATGTTACCTTCAATTAGCCTACGAAACGGAGGAGGGGCCCCAAGGGTGAAGATTGCTTTAAAGCTTGGAAACTGCCTCCAATTTATGCTGGGATCCTGTAAGATCAATGAAAAATAGCTTCACTGTAAGAAATCCCAGTCTGCCTGCAGATGAGCTTGAGCAACTGCAACCCTAAAGACAATCCCAGAATTACCCTCCTTGGATTTCTCTGTGCCTAGAAATGGGCAGTGGTAAGGAGATGTCTCCTGAGGTGACATGAAGGTGCTGTTCCATCTCTGTTGTGATGCTGTTCCATCTCTGTTGTGATGCTGTGATACAAAAAAAAAATGTGGCAAAAAGCAAATGGAGGATGAAAACTGCACTCTCAGCTTGTGTGGCTTGTAAGACTGGGCTTGTCTCTAGTTGTCTTCTTGGTCCCTCAAGGGCCCTGGGTTTTCCCCAGGGAAAGCAGAAGCACGAGGAGGATTGTGACAAACCTTTACAAACCCGTGCTGGACATAAAAGAAAATTTTCCCCTGACTTCAGACCAAGGAGCTCCCAAATGCTTGGGATGTAGTGTGGCTTTTTGTTTTTCCCTCAGGCATTAGAGCAGAAGTGGAGTGAGGAGGTGGCTGTGGGACTTGGCAGTGATGCACTTGGGAGGAAGCAGTAAAGCAGATGCAGTAATCAAAGCACAATCAAAGCAGTCCTCAAATGTGCCTGTTTCTCTTGCTGTGGGACCATCCTTGGCAGAGTGGGTGTATCTTGGCAGACAGACTCCCATCACAGCAAGGATTTAGGATGAGTTTCTTGCCTTCACCTCACTTACAAATAGAAGATTTGCAGGTTTTTGGGTGTTGAGTTGACATCCTGCAGCCCCTTTCCCTAGTGCTCTTTGTGCCCATGGGTGGCTGAATGGCCCTTTCACTGCTGGGGTGAGGGAACAAGTCATGCACAGGCCCTGGGCATCCCTAACAAACCACCTGTGGGAGTCACACCTTTGCAAAGGCTTCCAGAGAAGAGTTCTCCCCTCAGCTGTGCTGGTGGAACCCAAGGAGGGCTGATGCAGTGGAGCCAAGCCTCCTGAGCAGGGCTGTACTCTGTTGTACTGCCCCAGTGAATTTGGGCTGGCTCCAGTGAAACCAGCAGGGTTACTCCAAGTTTGCACCAAATCAGCGGGGTTTATTGCAGTCACGGTGGATTTACTAAGCTCTGCCTGGAGGCTGAGCTGTTATTTTTCCTTTCAGTTTGGGCTCTCAGGTGCACAAATGCAGCTCTGGCTGCCCGGCTGAGTCTGTCCCTGCCCCCTCCGGGTGCTGAGGCAGGCAGAACCGGGTGAGCAGATCATGGCCTTCCTGCATGGCCAGGCTCTGTTCACCCAGCACAGCTCTGGATTCACACCAGCATCCTCCAAGCGAGCCCTCCCCAGGCCTGCAGTGACATTTAACTGAGCCATCCCACTCTCATCCCTGGAGCCCCACTGTGTCCTGGCTGCACCCAGCACCCTGGGGCTTCAGCTGAGTCAACAGGGCAGGAAAAATGCTCGAGAAAAAGAAAATCACTGCAAACAGGCCTTGGGAACAGCATCTGCTTTGTGGCAGAGACCGATTTAATCTCCTTAGCAATCGCCTCAATTGTAGAATCAGCAGGATGCTAATTAATTGAGAGGCACTCGGTGACAGCCATTGAGATCTGTCCTGGCTTTAAGTGGAACCCTTTTGGGTTTGGCGGTTGTGCTGGCTGCTCTCCCAGCAAGGGTCTGCCTTGGGGCTAAAGCCCCGTGTGGGGTGTCTGACTCCAGTCACCCTGTGGCTGCCCGGCCCTCCCTGCTGGCTCTGCCTGGGGCTGGGCTGTCCATACACCACTGGGATGCTCCCACAGCTCTGTGCTGCCATGGAAGCACTGCCCTGGCCTCCCACTCCTGGCTTCTGGCTGAGGGAGCCAGCAGAGAGGGTTCAATCCACGAACCCTGCCTCTCTCTGGCCCCTCCAGCCTGGAGCTGGCCCCTCACCTCCACCCTGAAAGCCCACTGGGCTGATTAAGCCCAGCATGTTAATTGGCTGTGACAGCTCATTTTGTTATCTTGCACTTAGTTATTGATGGGGTGCGTGTGACTGGATTTGCAGCGAAGGTCAGTGCCAGGAAGGGCCAGAGCCCCTTGTTTGGTCCACCCCAGCACGTGGGACGGGGCTCCAGAAGCCCTGCCAGGATCAGCTGTAAAGCAGCAGCAGGATCACACAGCCAGCAGCAGCGTCAGGATCATTTTACCCCAGGGATGTGCAACACCCTGGCTCAGAGCTGAGAGAGGAAGGTTTGTGATTGTCCAGTGAGCCAGGAGTTGTGGCAGGAAGAGGTGAAGACCTGCCTCTGGTGGAGAGGGTAGTGTTGCAAAGAGTTAACGTGCAGTGGTGATATGCCTTTGCCAGCCCTCAGATTCTCTCCCAGCATCTGCCAGGCCCATGGACCAAATGCTGCATAACAAGAGAGTGCATTAGCGAGAAGTGGGATAAAATCGTTAGGATTGATGGATCCCCCCAGAGCTAGAGGTATTGATCAGCTGAGGGCCAAGGAGAAGGTCAGGGGCAGAGCTGGTGGGGTGCAGGCAGAGGGAGCTGGGTGTTTGGCCACTCCTGTGAAGGGTTTCTGGACCAGCAAGGAGAAGGGACTGCAGGTGGCTGCTCGGGACCCTCCAGGTGCCTGAGCAAGGACTGTTTGTGCTGAAGCCCTTCCTACATGTGCTGTTCTGCCCCACTGCATCCCCCTCCTGGCCCAGGCACCCCATCAGGGAAGCTGATGGCTGACAAACCCCATATGTGTTCCCTGTGATCCAGACTCCTCTGTTTTCATGACTGTGACCTGAGGGAGCCCCCAGCTCTCAAGGCAGAGCTAGCTCCACACCCAAGCACAGGGATTCAATCCCCCTATGGTTCTGCCCAAGGCTTTGCTGTCCCTCGTGTGTGACAGCGTTTCTTGGCTCTGCTACCCACCCAGGAGCCTGGGCCAAGGTGCATGGTTGGCTCCCTTTTGGATGTGCTGATGAGGTCCTGGGAGTCTGGGCAGCACAAACAGAGCAGGCTTGGCTTGTCTGGATCAATCTCTGCCTGCACAAGCACAGGAATGCCAAAGCCACTCAGTTCTGTGAGGCTGAGAGACCTCCTCAGGGACACCTGTCTCCATCCAGGCATAAGGGTTGAGCTTGTTTCCATGGGCAGCCTGCAAGTGCTGGGCATCTGCCACCTTCCAAAGAGAGGTGGTGCATTCCCATCTCACCAGGGCTCCCTGCAGCTTGAGCACAGAGGGAAGAACCCAGATCCAGCCTTGTACAGGGATCAACAGCGTCTTGTTGTCTCATGGGAGGCTTGCTGAGCTCACCTGTGCTTGCTTCTTATCTTTCCAGTATGAGAAGACAAATATAATCTGCTCTAAAAAATCTGCCCCCCTCCCAGCTGAGCTGCACATAGCCAGCCATGGAGAGCTGCAGCCCATGCACACCTGTCCCGTGTCCCCAAACACAGCTGGTGGCAACTGAGGAATCCTGAAAACTCTGAAAACAGTTGAGTCTTCCCAATCCATCACCCACCCCTTAAAGCATCACAGCAGCTTGCAGTCAGAGAAGTCAGCCCTTGGAAATGGCATTATCCCGTTCTCCAGGGGAAGGTAAGAATGGACAACTTTGCTCTGTCGTGACAGGTGCTGTGCAATTGAAAATGCTGATTAATGCTGCCTTTGCGAATGTGCCAGTCTCTGGCCTCTGAGGAGAGAGACCCTGCTGTTTCTGCTCTGTCTCACGCCTATCAACCTGCTAAACACACTCATGCCGTCACTCTGAGCACCCGGCTCGGCTCTGCTGACAGGTATTTATTTAAAGCCCGGCTTGCTCTGGAAAGAGGCCGTGGCAGAAGCAACACAGCCGGCCCAGGCGTGCTGCCTGCTCCTGTGGCTGGGAGGAGGCAGGAAGGGATGGAGGGGGCTGCTCCGGAGAGATGGGCCGGAGGCTGAGCTGTGGACCCAGAGCAGCCCTGCAAGTCACGGCGGGGGAAGACCTGGGGCATGGGACCTCTGGAAGAGGCATCTCCTGGTGGTGGGTGGCTCTCCAGACCCACAAAGTGAATGCCTAAGCTGAGATCAGAGTGGAGCAGCTTCAGTGCAAGGAGGAGGAGTTCAAGGCAGCACATTGCTGCACACACGCTGCAGGCACACAGTGCTCCAGGGTCAGGTACTGTCCTCTGCAAATCAACTTTACTGTGACGTGTTGGGCCGATCAGTGCTGCTGATGGGTCCAGACCTTCAATTCCAGGCAGCAATGCCTGTGCAGAGGCAGCTTTGGAAATGGCTGAGGGTGAAGTCCCCAGGGCTGCCTTGTTCCTGGCCCGAGTGCAGCTGAGCCATGGGAATTTTTCTTGGCTGATTGCTGGCCTTTTATTTTTTTCTGGCTTTTTGACAAAATCATCCCATTGCCCTGAGGCAGAAGGGCTGTGAGCACTGGGAGGAACAGGGCTCAGAGAAGCAGCCATCCTGCAGAACTCGACAGCTCGAGCAGCAAACCGGGGGGACTCAGGATCTGAATGAGCAGAGAAACTTGAATGGGGCCCAGCCCTATTAGAGGGGCACAGGAGAACATCTCGTTAGGGCAGAGCTCACAGCCAGGATGGAAAATTACTGGTAGCCCCGTGCTTGCAGGGCAGGAGGCAGCCGGGGGGGACGGGCAGCTCGCCAGCCCCAGCACATGCTTTGTGGGGCATAGAGGGCACAGCGCAGCTCTGCCCTGCGCCAGGTCACGGAGCCTCTGCTCCCATCCCGGGCTTACGGGCTGTGTTGCAGGGAGAGGATGCTGAGCTCTCCTCAGGATTGTACCTTCCCAGGCAGCTTCTGTGGAACATGTGGTGTCAGGCTGTGGAGCAGCAGGGCTGGCTGTCCCTGTCCCTGTCCCTGTCCCTGTCCCTGCCTGCAGCCCAAGCCCTGAGCTCATGCACAGGCAGTGCTGTGGTGCAGCCTCTCCTTGTTTTGCATGAAGCTCAGCAGTTCTGGTGGTGCCAACCCCGCCTGGCACCAATCTGGGAGCTCTGGGCAGGGTTTGAGGTGTCTCCTTTGAGGTGTCCAAGGTCTAATTGCCCTGCTGTCATTCTGGCTCTAATTATTGTGGAACCAGCAAGGTGTGGGCCTTTTCCTGCCCTGGGCGTGTAGGGCTGGGGCAGATTGTTGCTGCCCTAGGGGTGGCATGCCCATCACCAACAGGCTGTACTCCAGCACTGCTGCCTCAAGCCCAACCCACCCCTCACTATGGCCATGGCTCCAGCATGTGATCCCATGTCCAGGGAACGGCTCTACCTGGAAGACACCTCTTCCTCAGCACCAGCACACCAAAGTAACACTCTCACTGCTTTGTGTGCACTGTTGGTGTAGATGGCTCCTGAGCATTTTTGAAAATAGATCCTTGGGATATGTCTCACCAACTGCTAGTTCTCGTTTCTCCCTCTTTGGAATAGCTTAACTGAAACAGCCCATCCAAGGGCTGAGCAAGGCAGAACCAGCAGCCACAGGCTCCAAACAATGTCTTTATTTAAGGGCAAGAATAAAAACATCACCCTCACGCACAACCGAGGCTAAATTTAGCTGTGACTCCTCTGCACATCGCCACTGGGCTGCCTGTGCCTCGGGGTGGTACTGAATCCCCGTGAAACCCTTCGATACGGGCACATCGATGGTGCCAATACCCTGCACAGCCAGCATGGGCAGCCACCACATCTGCCCCAGGCTGCTTCTCCTCCTGCCCCCAAATTAGCCTTGTGTGCAGCACAGGATGCAGCCTGGAGCTCTCAGACCTGTGTCAAACCCTGCCCTGCCTCGGAGCTTGGATTCAGGCATCTGCTTCCCTTGGTGGTCACCTCTGCGTCCCTCTCTGCTGGTGCTCTGTCCACCACCAGCTGCTCTGCACGGGATGGGTCCCTGTGGCCCTGCCAGCACTGGGTGCCACTGTGGGAAGGGTGGCCAAAGGGTGCAGAGGTACTTGCAGCAGGGTTAGGGGTCCCAGCTGGCCTCTGCCAGGTCGAGATGGCACCATGGTCCTCACAACAGGAGCTCTGGGGAGGAACAGGGTTGTGCTGGAGCATTTTTGTTAGAGGTTTATGGCCTTTGCCTTTTTAATGAAATCTTTCCAGGTTTCTTCCAGAGACAGGGGAAATGAAAGGTCCCAGGGCCTCTAGTCCTGTCACCTCCCTCTTGCCATCATTAGCATCAACGGGTTCAGCAGTTCTGGCCCCTCTGCCTCTCTACTTGCAGGTGTGACTGCTGAGGAGAAGGTAAATCCCAAGCATAAAAAGTCATTTATTCCCATAGAAATCCCTGGCAATGTTGGGAAGATCAGAACCAGTCCTATCTCATCCCTGACCCATTCAGAGGAAACCCCTTGGCTGCTGGACCCACAGAAGAGGGTGAAAGGCAGTGCTGAAGGCAGCTAAGATTTGACCCCATTGACGTGCTAGGTGCTGAGCAGGCTCCTAGTTGAGGGATTAAAGGGTCCCTGAGCTCCCTGACATCATGGACTTTTCCTCTCTTTGAGGTGAGAAGGCGAATGCAGCCTGGATGCAGAGATCCCAGTGACTCAGCGGGAGAGGTGGAAATCAGCTGAAAACTGGTTGCCATCCAAAAAGCCTGGGACAAGCTGTTAAAATGGATGTACCAGGGATGGAGATGAATGTCAGTACGAGCAGACATTCCTCCAGCCCCTCAGCAGCTGTTTGTAGGATGAGCTGCCTGTGGCCACTCTCAAAGCGCCCCACAGCCCAGCAGGGAACAGTGTCCTGAAGCAGAGGGGTGTACTGGCCACTGTGGCTGGTTGAGGGGCGGTGAGGCTGAGGCCTGAGATGCCTGATTCAACCCAGGTGCTGAGGAACCAAGCCCACTGAGAGGAGCTGATGGGGTGCTCAGCAGTTCCCCATGGGATGTTTTGGTAAGGGCTACCTTTGCAAGGTATGTGCTGTGTAGTTGCCTCAGGCAGCACGGGAGTGGAGGCTGTTACATCCCTAGCTGTGGGAAAAAAAATGAGTTAAAGTGATACCAAAGAAGCACAGAGGAAGGAATGGTAGCAGGACTCTGTCCTCACTGGACCAGCTGTCCCAGTTCAGGACAATTCAAGTGATTCACAGCCTCCTGCTCTGCCCCAAACAGCTTCCACCCTACACCTCCAGCATCGATGTGTGGGGGGTCATCATGACCCCAGTCATATCCTTCACTCCTGGGTGGTCCTTCAGCACCATGACTATCACCATCTGCACGCCCTGGCACCTCCAGACCATTATGGCCCTGCTGTGGGAACCTCATTGCACAGGTCCTTCTTATCCTGAGACCACCTGGTAACCTTGATCATGACCATCCTGTGCTGAGAGGAACCTGCACTCCCATCCTTCAGAAGACCCTCAGGCTCCCAGGTCATCCGTGCTTTTGTTCCTGGATACTCCCAATCCCTTTGTCCTTCATGGCCCCACTCTTCAGGACTCTACACTCCTTGGCCCTAATGGCTGTGTCCCAGGTATCACTGTTGTGCACAGGCCCTCTCTTGCCTTGGATTCTCCCCAAGCACCTTGATTATCACCTTCTCCTGCTCCCAGGGAGACCCAGACCCCTTGTGCATGGCTCCATACCCGGGGCTCCCCAAGGCTCCCACTGTCCCCTGCTCCTGGGACTCCACGACCACAGGGACCTGTTGGACCTGTTGGCCACCATGGTCCTGCCCTGGCACCCACATGGTACCCTACAGGGTGATGTGTGCCACTCCTCCGCAGCCTCCATCTCCCGCGTCGCCCCCCGCAGCCTCCATCGCTCCGTCGCTCCATCTCCCGTGTAACCCCCCGCAGCCTCCATCTCCCGTTCGCTCCCGCCTCTCCCAGCACCGTTGTACTCCTGGTGCCCTCGTTCGCGATCCCGGCCCCGTCCCTCCCCTCCGGCCCCGGCGAGGGGAGGATCCGGCCGGCGGGGCCGTGCCCAGCCCAGCCCCTGCGCCGCCCCGCGCGCCCCGCTCCGGCACCGGCAC
>WBMZ01018042.1:0-11104 GCA_013400975.1 Atrichornis clamosus | reverse complement strand
GTCTTTTAAACTAAGACACTTGTCTTAGCTACTTTTTAAAGTATGTTTTTTTGTCAGAGTGACCTTATTGAGTAGACAGAAACACACTAAACAGTCAGTTCACTCAGAGAGGTACTAAGCTGCCTTAGCACTGCTCATGTTTACATATTCCTATTGCACCAGCACTTCCTCACCCTATCAGCTTTATCAAGTGGGTATGGCCCCATGGTACAGCCATGTTCGTCCCTGTGGTCACAGAGCTACTGATCTTCCCTGCACTGGGTGGATTTGGGTGGTGCATGGTGGCAGATATGAGACTGTGCACTGGACAGTGTAGACACAACAAAATACTGATTTTAGCTATATGAATGCTGGCCACGTTGTCTAACAGATGAGATTCTGGGGAAAAATGCTGTGTATTTCTGTGATTAAATGCAGCACTCTAATATGTACACACAGAGATGAAATAAGGTTTTGGGAATTTGCTTGACTTTGCAACCTATCATAATTGTTTTTAAAACCTAGTTTTCCTGTCTTGCATTATCAAGAGTAGTTCTGAGGAGAAACACAGGGTCATATACCAATATGCACAGCAAAAATAAGGAAGAGAAAACAGGAACTAACAAAAAGTATTCAAGAACATGCACAACAGAAACCATTAAAGCTCTTAGTATTTGCAACTTTACCTTTAGAGAAAGCTGAAGAAATGAGAAAAGAACACAGAGATTGAGAGACACATAGAATTTAATTTGGAATAGCAAAGTGCTGTAAAAATTCTAAATATTGAGAGTCCCTGGTTATTTTCTTCTCACTGCCTAAATAGCTTCTTGTGGAACCTTTTACCTGCATATGATAGGTCTGTGTATGTGCATACACAGGTGCTTATATGTGTGTTGTTCACTGCACTGTGCCTTTATTGATTTTATTGAAGGATCACTTCAAGCAAAAATAAGTATTTCCATCATTTTACCTTACCTGCCTCTCTGTCAGTTTTTAACAAATCTACATTTTCCAATTATACTTGTCTGTCATTTGACATTTTTATCTGACAAGTAAATTAAGGTCATCTGTAAGTTTCAAGCTTGAAAGCTCCTTAAAATGATTTAGCTACATGAAAAAAAATCCTAATGTATTCGGCTCTGGCACCTCTGCCAACACAGTAAAATACAAACAAGAGAAACAGAACGAGCACTTTTCAAGTATGTACAGTCTCAGCTAAAAATCATATTGCTTAGAGGTGGAAAGAACTTAAATCAGTCTGGAATTTCTCCCCTTTAGTAATGAGACTTTGGTTCTTGATAGAAAATATCTGTTATTAAATTGATAGATTGGATGCTGTTTTAGCCAGAACACCAAAAAATAGCAGCTCCGTCTAGCAGAAATGATCCAGGACACAAGATTTTCTTCATCTCGATAGATGTAGGTACTTCTTTGGACCATGGAGTCAGTTCCTACATCTGCACCAAGAAGAGTCCTGGGTTGTTGCCTTGGAAATTAATGTCTGTTAAAGAAGAACACAGCTAATTTATCTGAACTCATGGTTTGCTTTTCTCCTGCCAAATTCACTATTTTTGCACACATCTTTTTCCTGTTGAAAACTTAAAGGAAAGCTGCAGTTTGTTCTCTTACTTCCACTGCAGGGATGGGCAAGAAAGACTCCTCTGAAACCTCCTCCATCTACAAATTCCCACCATGCCTGACTGTAACAATGTTTGCAACATTTAACACAGCTCCCCATAGTCTGAAAATAGTACTCAGCCTTTGGCTTGGAGAGCCTTTTATTATTTGCATTGTTACTTGTGTGACATGATATTTGTTATATTTTTCCAACTAAATCTGACCCCGTGGAACATAACACAGAGCTGGAATCCACTCCCATAACATCACTAGATATCGTCTTGGAGAGTAGCTATTCAGTGAGTATTTGCTACATCGTTTATTGGAAGATGTGTATATTTAACTTGTCTGAGGAGAGCTTATGATGACAGATACTAAATGGCTTGTAATTTACTGCCTGTGCGTGCTTCCATAAAATTATATGGACAGAAACCTAATGGCAGAAATTTAACAAGTTGTTTTGGCTGAAGATTTGACAGAAACTACTAGTGGTTTTATTTCCTTTTTTACTATTACAAAGCCAGTTTGCACCGCTAGTTTCTAAACCACACACAAATATTATATAGAAGCCAAAAGTTTTTCTTAGAAACAGCATTTTATGAGGCTTTGGATAGCAATGTCTGCATTGTTTTGGACTTCATCAACTGCAAAGTGAGAGAATATAGCCTGCTGAGCTTTCTAGACACCAGCCTAGGTGATTTCCCTGAACTTTAATTACCTGGAGCCTAAAGAAAGCTGAAGATTTTGCTTATTGAACACTTTACAAGTTTACCAATTCAAAGTTGCTTCCCTGACAAATGTAAAAATTATTTCCTTTTCTATATTTACTACTGTTTTCAGAGGTCATTGAATAGAATTATTTCTTTTCTTTTCAAAACAATGGTTTATTCTCCATGGAAATAGAAAGTAAGAATTGGGTAAATGTCATGTGGTATAAATGTTCAAGTGCAAAAGAGTTTAACAAATGAAACTTTGGAGTCACAAGACAGGAGACAGAGTAAAAAATGAGCCTAATTCTTTTTCTGCTTATGTAGTATTTGGATAGGGAGGACCATCCAGACTGTAAGTAGGTACTTTGTCAATATAATGGTTTAATATTATACACAATAAATTAATAAAAAGAGCTAGTGTCCAGAGGCTGGATAATTTCAGGTGATCTTCTTTAACTCCTAAACATCCTACAGAAAGCAGAGAAAAAAACATGAGGTGTAAGATGGGGGTTTTTTGTCAACTACGGTGTTGATAATCGCAAAAAAACCTGTATGTATCTTGTGACAATAAAACTAAACACCAGACATGCTGAAGAGTGTGTGAAGCAACACATTAGGTGTGGGTTTTTTGCTCTGCTTCCTCCTGAACCTGGTTTAGTATCTCTTACATGCACAGCACTGCTGCTGACTTCACGGGGGACACAGGGATGGAGAGAACTTCTGAATTAGATGCAGGATTAAGATAAATAAAGCTAAAGAAGAAAATATAGTTTTGTGTCCAAAATCCTGTCATATTAAAACTTTAGTAAATTGCAAGTGTCTGATAATGCCAAATCCTCATTTTAAAAACCTTTAAACATCTTCTCCCTTTCATCATAGTTGGGACATGGATTATGGTTTTTCACTTCACAGACGCATTCACATCTGATGCCCTTGCTAAACATTGAGAAAACTATTAGAAACAAATTGCAACTTTTGACCATTGAAATGTTTTCACCCACTCTGCAAAAACCCTGGATGGTGGAGTGTTAACCTCTTTTCTTTGTGCTTCTCTTTCAGCTTCTGACATGGCTGCAGAGCAGGGACAGATTCTTGTTATTGCCACTGCTGCTGTTGGTGGATTCACTCTCCTGGTCATCCTCACTTTATTCTTCCTGATCACTGGGAGGTAATTAAATCCTCATATAGCCCCATCTAAAACTAAGAATTTAGGAATACTATTTAAGTTATTAAACCACATTTTCAGTGCTAAAATTAGGATTAGACATAGTGGGGTGAATGTCCTCTTTGTTCTGCACTGGTCATACTCACGGTTCTTTTGTGAGTGTTGTTTTTCATAAAGACAGTTTGGAGAGATAAGCAATTCTGTGAAATCAGGAAATAGTTTGGATTTTGTAAAAATAAGTTTCTGGACCTTTTGCCTGCAGAGGGAGAACTTAAAAATACAATATGCCTGCTGCACCCTCAAGGCTCTGACATGACAAGAAAAAAAGAAGGAAAAAAATCCACACAGTATATTTTACAAAATCTCATAACTGTCAATTGCAAAGCTTTAGAGGGTGTAACCTTTTTGATGTCTTGAGGTTGGCAGTGTAGTTTGCTAAAAGCACTTGAATGGACCATTTTTTATTACTTTCACTATATCCAATTTGTAGGAAAAGTCACACACAATTATGTATGTATTTTCTATGCACATTTCTGCCTCTATTGAGGTAGAATGCAGGAATTACGTAATGAAAGTAAACTAAGGAAAACTATACTCTGAAATACTAAAATTATTCTACTGTCTGTGATATCATTGGTGAACAGAAAATAGCTTCTTAAAGGTCCTGGTTTATGGCTTTAGTTGAACCATAAAATCCAGAGATGAAGTAAGACTCTGCACTGCTTCTGTCCTGGTTTGGATCCTGTTTACACTTAGAGAAAAGATGTTACGCTGAGTCTTCTGAATGTGATAATGGTCATCACAGACAGGGCTGAGATCAGTAGATGGTGCTGCACTTTTAGATTTATAATTATGCTTCTGTTTTGTTGGTATAGCATTACCTGTAATTTGAAAAGAAAGTGAAGTTCTTATCAGTGTAGGCCACAGGTTTTATTTGCAACACCCCAGCAACTAAATATGGCACTACAGTAGCTGCCATTATGTGAATTAATGCTGTCTCTGCTAAATAATAAAACTAGTTAAATCTAACTTTCTGCTGAAAGTAATGAGAGCAGTTAAACTTGGAACATATTGTGACTTTAGATAATCTTAGAAGCTTAGTAAATATTCCTACAACTACTACAGAAGCTGACAAGCAGTAGGGTCTTTCAGAAGAGAGAGGAATTATTTAGAGAAAGACAAACTTCTGGAGAAAATGATTGTGTGGAATCCTTATGTGAAATCCTGAAACATAACTCAAACAAAAAATCACTAAACTCAGGAATGAAAAAAAAAATATGGAACTGGGTTGCTTTCTGTGCTTCTTCCTCCTGTTTTCTAATGTTAAGGATATCAGAGATTCTCTTAGCTTTATGTTGTCTTACTCAATGGGACCATTTCAATTATGTAAGATATGAATTCATTTTGAAGTGCTGCTTAAATGCACTTCTTAATGCACTTAAATAAGAGCATATTCCACAGAAGACAGAGCAAGAAAATTTTGAATAAATACTCAATTTACTCTAGGACTGGAGGCAAATTTCAGCATGAAAAATGGGACCAGTACCCTACCTATGTGCTCTGCTTCACTGTTCAGAATTAACAATTTGATGAGCTGTCGAGTCTCAGGGCTGCTGATGAGTCTATTCAGAGTGGAGAGGCTGGGTTAAATGAGCACCTGCCTCTGCTCTTTGCTGAGTGATTATCCACCAGGAGCGGGCAGGAAACACGGCTGTCAGTTGCAGATAGGAAAACGAAGACAACAGAGACTTCAAGGCACAGGACTGGGGTCTTGGCTAAGTTCCAGGTAACATGATGTTAAAGCTCAGTATGATTTGATCTTGTCCCCAATTGTTCTGTAGCCAGCACAAACAGAGAATGAGGAGACTCCTCTGCTGGTGGTTAATCACTGGTGGTGATGGCTTCTGTAGTCAAACTTTGGGGCAACACGGATGCTAGGGTAAGGTTGAAGTCTTGTTTCTTTGAGTGTTCCCCTGGGCAAACACTTTGAGTGTAAGAACTTGTGTTTAGCATTCTTGGCAGGTGGCACCCTACAGACCAGTTGTTAAAGTCCTAAAAATGGCACTGGCATCTTTAGTGAGTCCCAGCAACTGGTGTGCAATCTCAAGATTTCCACAGAATCTGAGAGTCCACTGGGTTGCATTTCCCTCCCTAAGGGTACATCACCATGACAGCTTCAGAAGCTTCTGCCCTTCAGTTGTTCATCACCACCTGTGTAGCAGTGAATGAATGTGTGAGTGTTCCTACTGTGATTCAGTAGCTTAATCAAACCATTGAAATGAGTTGGGTGTGTTCAGCTATTTCTCATCTCTCCACTGTTAGTATGGATATACTGCCTGTAATTAATGTTTATTTAATTTTAAGGCTGGTAACATACACACAGAGGACAGCCTTTTTTTTTCAGGCTGGTATTGGAGCTGCATGTCTGTTCACCAAAGCACATGTCCACAGGCATTGCTTTCTCCACTGGCTTCAGTGCCTCAACAGACAGCCCTTAGACATCCCTTAGACCAAAAGATTTCCCTCTAAATAGTAATTTTTAGGCTGTTTATTGAGTGAGAAAGAGCTTTCTGATCAAGACCAAATATTTTGGTTTTTCTTGCCTGAAACAGTTGCTCCTACCATGTGACCCTGTAGATCAGCATTAAGAGTCCTGCAGGCAGGCAGAGTTCAGGCTGGGGGAGGTCTTGTTTCCAGGAACCCAAAAATTTGCCATGTGGCAGCTTTCTCCAACATACCCTTGCATTGTTAGGTGAGGTTGCTAACAATTCATGAACATCCACAGAGTTTTGTGTTGTTTGCCAAGGGCTTGCAATTTTATAGCAATCATACAGGCATTTGCTAAATCATCATAGTCACATTGCAAGTTACATATTGTTTATCCTGTACAATGGCTGCTGCCTTAGAAGAAATAACGTCAGTGCCTGGCTCAGACTGCACAGAGCCACTCAGCACAAAAAGACAAAAAGTGGTCCTGATGGGCAAAAATATTTTCCTTTTTCATGAAACATGGTGAAGTCATTATTATTCTATTATGAAGAAAATGAGAGCTTTTTTGACCCACTGGACACATAAGTTGATAGGATAAGGTTAAAATTGCTCCTATGTATGCAAATAGGAATGCAGGCAAGTAATAATTCATAAAAGTATCAGAATTCTTTGAAGGAGTCAAACTTGAAAATGAAGTATTGAATCAAACTTAAGTATTTATTTTCATGCTAGTCATTCAACCATGATCTCTTTTTATTTGTATATAATCTATTTGTAGTTCATCATGCATATTTCCCTCTTTAGATCATAACTAAATATATATTCCAAATGCAAAGACTTTGACTTTCATAAAAGTGCAGATAAAACATAATGTACACCTATTTAATTCATGGCAAGTATTTTATTTAAAACCTCACTTGTTTTTCTTGAAAGATGCCAGTGGTACATAAAGGCCAAAATGAAATCTGAGGAGAAAAGAAGGGCTCATTTGCAAAATGGACACTGTAAGTAGTTCAACACTGTGTTACATAATATCTATATCATGTTTTAAATGAAGAATGTTCATTGTTTCCTGAACAGCTTTTGCCCTTGGTGTTTTAATCTGGTTATTTGAGTAGTTCCTTATTGTCTGCATATAAAGGCGCGAGGGGGGGTTTAATTAAGGCACCTGGAGGTAGCTGCTGTGGACACCGAATCGTCTCTGGAGAGGGACAATTCAGGTGCAGGCTGGCTGCTAGCAGGCTCCTCTTTCTGCCTGCGCTGCGGTTAGGCACCGATGGCAAGTACCCTCCTCACCCAAGCCGGATAGCTCAATATTATCAGAGATAAGGAGCAAGGAGGGCTCCCCGCAGGCCAATATGCAGTCAAAGGTCTTTATTTTTGTTTGCATGTTCTCTTGAACAATTTCACTATATTTATTCTAGTTATTAAGGGGTTTTTTGGTATTCAACTAATAATATTTAGCAATTTTTCAGGTATGTTTCTTCAAATTCTCAATTATTCTGGATATTGAATTTCTGCCTCAAAGTTCCCCTCGTGGTGACTATATGACTTATTTGTATCTAGTTCTCTTTGGATTTAGGGATCTACACTTCCAGCCACCCAAGAAATAAGAAGTGGAATGGGTGGTCTTCCCTCATGTTCCTGCTCACTGATCAGTACAGTGAGAGAAAATCCTGGCAATCTCTCATGGGCAGTACATTAGTTTATATAGTTTAGTTTAGCTACCTAGTTTAAATTAGTTACCTTACTGTTTTCTTAGAGTAACAATTTAAATTTTTTGTTTATTTGAAGAGTATTATACAAAGGGCATTAAATCTTACTTTTTCATCATTTTGATAACATTTCTGGAAATACTATGTTCAACAGAGAAGTCAGAAGAAGTTAAAATCTCTTTACAGGTAACACCACTATATCAAGCCAGCCTCCTTCTTTTAAGGAAAAGGGCACATTTGCCCATGAAGCATACTTCCTAGAAAGATGTTTTTGTCATTTGGTTCCAAACATGGTCAGAAATGAAAGAAGACAAAAACCCTCCTGATGGAGAGTTTGATATATGCCTCTGAAACTGTGACTGAATTTGAAAAAAGCCTCACTCAGTGTCTTTCAGGCTAGGGTAAATTATTACTTCAGTTCTTGTTGACACAAAGCTTCATCTCAGAGGCTTCCCATTCATTTGTAGCTATCTCAGCATCATATTTGAGGGAACAAGTCTCTACTCATATATGTGCTCCATAGAACCAAGGATAAAGAGGAATTACTGTGATTTATCCTAGCAGTTAAGACTGTACTGGCAGCAAAACTCCCTCCTTTACACTAAATACTCCGTGCCTGCATAAGTATATCCTTCATGCTGGCAGCAATCTTTATCTGACTGCTGCCTACCTATAGATTTAGTATCCAACATCTCCCCTTGAAACAGTTCATGGGGCTGCACAGCCTCTTCTGGGACCAGTATAAGGGTCACCACCCCTAGACTGGCTGAAGCTCATCAGATGATGAGCTGCTTTAGACTCAGCTATTAATTAAGTGACAAGAGGAAGAAGGCTGAGAAACGCTTAATTCTTTTTAAAGGGACTCTCCAGACCCAGCTGCAAAAGCCTCCTTTTATCCTGATAAGTCGATGCATTTTTTATATCAACTTCTGATAATGGATTGAAAGTTTTCCAGACCTTAATCATGACATGGCAACAGCCTAAAAGAATTCCCATCCAGATAGTCCAAAAGAAACAACGTAAGTTCTTGAACATGCTGTACTCAGGAACACAAGGGATATTAGCCATGCCAGAAGACGATGGCCCGCTGGAGCCTGCCAAAGCAATCTGGCACCAACCCACTATTGCCATGGCCATCTCCAAGGAAACAGACAGAAATTATCTTGAAAACAGATTTGGGTATTTTTGTTCTTGTTTAGCACCTTGCTCTCTGGTTATTCCAGCTGAACAGAAGAGAACAAAGGAGCACAGTCCTCCAGGACTCATCCTTAGAGAAAAGGAACTCCAAGAATTGAGTTTGGCAAAAAAGATTGTTCAGCCATCCACTCCTAAATGAAATGAATGAACTAGAAACAACTGTTTGCAAAGTGAAGGACAGGTTGTCTAAATTGCCCAAGGAGCAGCATAGGGGAATATATACTGCTTTGGCAGTAATCACTATTAGTCATGAAGCTCTGCTTTTTCCCATATCATTGAGCCCTCACTTGGTGTCTCTGTGGACAGTCTTTCAAGTGACCAGCTCAGAGCTGATGTTTTCTCTCATGACTTGCTGCATTTTTCAAATTTACAACAGTTAGTTGTACTTGAAGCAGTCCTTAAGGATGTGAGCTAAGTGCTGAGACTCCAAGGAGCCTCTTCAGACTAAAATGCTAAATAGAATTCAGAAACGAAGGCTTGCAATTAAAAAAAAAAAATTAATTAGTTTAACCTACCCAGAATCAAAATAGCATTTCTTTACAACTTATCTAGGGATTATATTTTCTTCTATAAGGAGGAGAAGTTTCCAAAAATGTTATTGTCCTCTAAATTTTACTTCCTGAAATGCTGCACCTCAAAAGTTGCTTGTTTTCAGCTGGGACAGAGACAAAACAGAGAGACTGAGTTTTCTAAAGGGCTTTGACTTTTTCTTCCTGTGGGATATAATAAACTCTGTGGCCCATGTAGCCAGCAAACATGACAGTAACTAGAAGTATAAATAACATCCAGAGAACCTAATATCTGTATTTTCTCCATTCTTTACACTCCCACCAGTTAGCTGTTATCATTGCAAGCAGAAAGGATAATATTTGTTGTAACAATGAACTGCAGCAATCCTGAAGAAGTATTCATGCTTTCAGTCACCCAGAACATCTCAGAAGACTTGAGCAGCACCTTGCCACAGTTTAAGCCAGTGCTTTTGAATGATAATGCTAGTGTTGGGTTGGCAGAGATTTATCCTCTGTCTGTGGAGCTGTAACAACCACCTCTTTAATGTTTCAGAAGCCTCACCAAAAGAAGCCACTTGAAGGATAAGAGGAAATGTTTAAGCCTGTGCTCAGTCAGCCTCTGAAGACCTTAGTGCTGACAGCAAATGGGGAAAGCTTGTGCATTCTGCAGTTGGTTCTGTGAAATCTGTAGCAATCATTGCTAATTTGGGGTCATTAACCTCTTCTGTTGGGTTCTGAAACTTTAAACATGGAAGATTTAATATATTATTTTCAGTCCTTTCAATTGTCTAGTCAACCACAAAAAAAATTAAATTAAAATAAAACTATTGTTACAATGCAGGAATGTCAAGGAGTCCTTGATTCCTATAATTCTCTCTTTTTTGCAGTACGTTTCCCAGGACTCAAAACGTATGTAGATCCAGACACGTATGAAGACCCATCTCTTGCTGTCCATGAGTTTGCAAAGGAGATTGATCCATCAAGGATTCGTATTGAAAGAGTCATTGGGGCAGGTAAAACTATACTCACTTTTAAAAAATCACAAGGCATGGCAGAACTGGTTTTTTTAAGACACCAGGATAAGACAAGTGGTCAAGTATAGTACAAAATGTGGATGTATTTCTCTGATATTCCCAGTTCACTCTCAAGTGTTGTGTACATGAGGTATATGGCTAATCTTCCAAATATGTGTATATTCAAATCAGGAGTTCTTTTAAGGGAGATTCTCCAAAGCAAATGGTTTATCCCAAACTTTTTTTAAGACTTAATCATTTTTTTGTATAGGGTTGGGTTTTTGCCTGGTTTGTTGGGATTTTGCTTTTTTTCTTCCAGATGTATTGAAAACAGTGTGTCACTCAGCATTTGCCATAGTTATTGTCATGTATTCTCAGTCACCAAGGGTGGCATTAGATCAGAATCTCTTTCTATGGAGATAAAAGTTCAGAATATAGAAGACTGATAAAGAACTATTCTCAAATAGAAAATTGGAGGAGTATGAGGGGGACAAAGGAGAGGCTGATGTGGAATATGCTTTTCTGTGCAATAATCACTGGCAGAGAGGGAAAAGAGGAAGATCTGTTGAGACGGTGTAGACAGTATGTAAGGTGATGTGGAGCTGAAAAGCAGGATGAATGGAAAAATAGATTAATGATCTCTTCCTACATCCCTGTTTGTCCAAGTGTGTGGTGGAGACAGAAAGGAATTTGTGGTGGGTTTGTGTTT